>CAIGRB010108267.1:49191-60159 GCA_903798255.1 Fraxinus quadrangulata
TTTTTTTTTTTTTTTTTTTGTAAAGGGAATTATAACCTAGCATTTGCATCTCAATTAACAAACGATGTTACTTTCTTTCACCTTCGTTTTCTCTTTATCTGAAACTTCAGGTTTCTTTCAATGGTCTTGATATCGCATAAGAAAAATATCGTATTGGATCGTCCGTATGGTTATGCTCACTTTGAATAGGGCAATAATCATTTGAGGCTAGTGCCAATTTTTCGGAAAAAGGTTATTGGTTTAAAAAAAAA
Source organism: Fraxinus quadrangulata (assembly GCA_903798255.1). Classification (NCBI taxonomy): domain Eukaryota; kingdom Viridiplantae; phylum Streptophyta; class Magnoliopsida; order Lamiales; family Oleaceae; genus Fraxinus; species Fraxinus quadrangulata. The sequence goes on from CAIGRB010108267.1 coordinate 49,443, forward strand.
ATCAATTTCTGTTATCAGATAAGGAAAAAATGAAGTATGTTTTTATCCATTTTCAATTTAACACGACAAAAAATCTTGAGGCAGTTCATCAGGCTTTTCCAGAGTAGTGTAATTCATTAGTCCCTCTAGTTACTTGTAGAACAATTTCCACAAGTTCTTCCAAATCCATATCTGGAGCTATAGAGTATGCCTTATTAAGATCATCGTGCATGTTATTTTCTTCGTGTTGTTTGATAATTTCCTCGAGTTCTTCCAAATTCATTTCCCAGAATCATAGATTGATGAATTGGATTTGCAAAACTAACAGGAATGTAGTCTTCATCAGAGTTTTGCTCGAAATCTTCTACAAGGTGATGGCTCCAATGGTACACTAGGTTGTGATTGTAGCCTAATGAGTTGTTCCATTTAGGACCTGTAATTCTGTCTTTGGTGTGCCCATTTTATTTAGATTAACCTGTATATGAGAGCAAGAAGTATCAGAATGACAAGAAATAATCCCACTGATAATCCAAAGATCAAGGCTGTAGTACTTTCATTCTTGTGAGAAGTATCTAAATTGGTATTTCCTTTGATGCTGCAGAGGTCAAATGTTGAGGACACACGTTTATACTTATGTTGACTCTGTCTAAAAAAAGGGTGAGAGATCTACTTACTGGAATGTAATTCTTTTGCTGTTGGATATGCTGGAGGGAAATTGTCCAGAGAATCATTGAATCCCAGGTCGTAATGGAATTTCTAGCCGAGATTGCACAATAACATGTACATATATAGATAAGTAAACGAACATTGAAATACTCTAGGAGGATCGCTGCTTGTGCAGCCCAACCATTGTCATGCTGTATTTGTGGGAGACATGGTTCCCAACTCCAGCCCTGCAATTGCTCGAGTGTAAGTATGAACAGTGCCAGACTGTCAACAGCACAAATTATCCACGTATATGCACATTATTCAACATACATTAGTGTCGGTGTATGTATGCGTTTGTGTGTGTGGATGGATGCCACAACGGGGGTGAGAAGCGAGGTGTTTTATACTTATAGCATATTTAATGCACAGTATTGGAGAGGGCTCGACAGTTCGAATAAATGAAAAGAAGCTAAAATATTGTTCAGTATTGTCCAACACTATGTACCATATATGCACTTAGTCCTTACAGTCATTCTGCGATGTTCTCGTTGTAAAAAGTGGATTGCTGGCCGTGTACACTTCTATGGCACTGATAATTGGGGGCAATGTGGAAGTTTCTGTCGGGCTCAGTTCAATAGTTAAGGAGTTGCTTGAAGGCTGTACAAGAGCTTTAGTTTCTTATTCGCCACATAAAATCCGAACTCTATGGTCTCTTTCACAGATGATTTCATGATCTGAAACAATTAATCTTATAGCATCATTTCCTTTCATCCCTCACGAATTAGAGTAAAATAGGTTGAGGTAAATTGTTTGCATGATAAAACGAAGATTGACCCCGTATTACAAAATTTATCTTCATGAAATAAAGTCCAAGAACGTTGTGGGAATTTGATCAAACAAGAAAACAATATTTCTTACAACAGTCATGTTTTTCTATAAGATTAGGGTGTGGAAGTATAAAGTTGTCGGATACTTTTTAAGCAATGAAAAGAGTGTATATTCTCACGTGTTTCTCTTTCTCACGCAACTCTTTTACATGTCTTTCTTAACTAAACACGACTTTTCACTAATTAGCATACTTATTTATCTCTTCAGAAAGAATTGTAGCTTTTTAGATGTTTTTTTTTTCTCAAAAGAAATGACTGCCACCACAAACCTTACTCAGCCTAATTTTCAGATTTAGTTTGCGACGTGGGCTGAAATAATTTTGGCAAATGATAATAGTGCCCCAATCAGCACAGCAAACATAAAGCAGAATACGTTGAGCATCAACAAAATTATATAACTCAACCCAAATTTATGGATATTTATTGTACTTCATTCACAACAATACAACCTCGATGAGAACTTGTCGAATGAAAAGAGAGAGGAAAACAAATAATGACAAGCGGAATTCCTCTGTCAAACCACAAAGTTCCATCTCAAAAATAATCAATCAGTTTCTCGTCATTTCAGCAAAATAAACTGAGTATAAAAGAGGTACAAAATTCAATCACGATTGGATTCATGATCGAGTAGGCTACGAGGTTAAGCCTCCATGTGATGGAAGAGGAGGGTAGAATGAAGATAGTGAACATCAACGAAGAAGGGGGTAAAAAGGGGGGCAGCCTTCACATTTGGTAGAAACAAGAAGGGACTTCGAACACTCTAAAATCATGTATAACCTTGTTGAGCAAGGCATATTCCATAGCATATTACAAGAGGGACTTGTATGAGCATTCTAAAGTATTAACTATAAGAGAAAGCGGCCATTCTAAAGAGAGATTAAGCCCCATAGGTAAGAGGTGAAAACAAGGTTAGAAAACAAATTGACCAACCAATCACAACATTCATCAAAATAACTTTGTAGCTCGTTTTAGAAGACATCACACTATACATAAACACTGAATACATAAAATAACAAAAACATGAAGCGCCTTGATTCAATTCATCTATTGCATTCTATACCAGGAAAGAATAGTTTCATTTTGTGAAACATTATTCGTTGTTCTTCCTGCTTTCATTAATTTGAGGCACGTGAAATATAAACCTAACTAGAGAACATATCCAAACAATTATGTGAAAAGTTCCTTTGATTACATCAGGAGAAATTAGCACATCGGAAATCGAAATATATTTTTCTATAATTAAACGAGCATAGCTAAACACTTGGGAAAGTTTATTGGACTTATTAACTAGCTCCTCAATTCATATATATGAAGCGACATCCGATGGCGTAACTTGTATTCATGACTTTTAAGATAACAAGAAATTAAAGCTCTGGAGACTTTCACATTCTCATATTTGTGTACGAGTTCAGGGGAGAGAGTACAAAAACTCTAGTTGTAGGTGATTCTTTTGTCATATCTAAAACTGCATCTACCTAGTTAAGATTGTGAGCTAACAAGCACCAAGCTCTTCAGTGCAGGCACCAAATTCTCAAGTAGCTCTCGCTTACTCAAAATTCGATCAGACACACAATCTTCGTCCTGAAAATATTGCAGTCATAAAGGTCAATTTTTCAATTAATCCACGTGGATGTAGATGACAGTGTCTAAGAAAGAGAAGTTAAAACTTACATTGCCAGTTGTTGCAGATATTAGAGCTAGAAGAGTCACAGTAGCAGTTTGGTAATCTGTTAACGTCTTAAATGCTGTATCATCAAGTTTATCCTAAAAATTGATGCAATGTAAGAACCAAATTAAAACCAATCATGTACATTAGCTTATTCCAAGACAAAGATCCTATTTGAGCCCCATTTTTCTTAAGAATGCATTTTGGAATTGTAGATTGATGAAGAATGTGTGATTGAAAAATAAGGAGGAGTTTTGGTCCTGCGTGTAATATTATTTTATTAAAGAATGTGTGGTTGAAAAGAAGAGAGAAAAATGTATTTTGTAACTAATGGGGATTAAACAATGGCAAATTTTGCATAACTCAAAATTTAGCTCGTCAATTGTCTCTCCCTTAAGCTAAGGCACATCTTAATAAAAAAAAAATACTTATAGACACAGACATGTAACTAAATAGCCACGAAGACGCTTTAAGATTACACTAAAAAATGAATGGCATCAAGATGGTATATAACTTTTTATGTTGGTGGTGGATTGCCTTCATTATTAACTTGTTGGGTTCCATAGCAAGTCAAATATAACCGGCGTTCTAAAAGGAATCATGCGTGGCGATACGTAGAGGCCAAGCTATGGGCGAGGCATATGCGTAAAAAGGCGTTTTCTTATTTTAATTTTTAATCAATTAAAAAATCATTTAATAATTTAAATAATGCATATCAAATATCTAAAACAGATTTATAGAAACTTTATACATTTTTTTCAAAAGTTCCTGACAAAAGATAAGTTTCAAATGTAAATCAACATTTTTAAGTTTTAACTTCAAAGAATTGTAAAAAAATAATAATAATAATAAGACGCGCAGTCAACAGTTGACCGCTAAATAAGGCACCTAGCCACTTGGTTTGACATTTCCGCCGCGCATCGCACCTAGGCGACGTTTAGGCACGCTTTTTAGAACACTGAATATAACAATACCAACGAACTTTAACATTGTGGCTTTCCAAAGAAAGTCAAACAAAAAAACAATAGCCTTTTTTACTTCTAATTGGTCTTTCTATGCAATTACTAATAGCTAGTTTTTTATATGATAACCATTGTCATTATACTGATCAATTAATAATTAATTATTATATGTATTCCAATATAACATTTTATTACTTTTAATTTTATTGTTAAACTACAATGTTATTAAATATTTAACTTACGTATTTCTTTACTTTTAAAAAATAAAATAAAAATAAATTATGTTTAATGAACATACTTGTGTCTCAATTTTGGATCATTTTTAGCCTGTATCATTGAAGTATAATGATCAAGTATATTAAAATTATAAAGCACCCTTGGTTCTTTTGTAAGTTGAAAATATTCTAACCTTCAATCGCGCAACTGCAACTGATATAGCCCTGCCCGGAGCTTGAAGAGCTTTTCCATGCAACTGTAAAAAGAGAAGAAAATCAAAGATGTTAATGCATATCCACAAGTGACAGAAAATTTGAAGACGAGAAAGTAAAACTGACCTGGACATAAAGTAAAGAAACAACTTTGGGCAGAAGTGAAACAGGATCGGTTTCAGCAGAAACTTGAGATGCTAAATCCTAAAAATATCAAAAGAAACGGGATAGCATTATAATTTAGTAGGAGGAAACTATGCTCTCAATTATATATCTACTTGTTTAAAACTAGGCAAAACTTGGTGGATATTATGGAGGTCTTCATGAGAGCTTGACCTATAATTAAGTAAAATCTCGGGTAAGATAAAACCAAAACGTCTTGTCTGTTCTAAAAGAGCATATGTCCATAGTTCAAGATCAAGATCAAGTTGGTGATTTTAAATCTCTACATTTGGGGACGTCATACCAAATACGTAATAAATAAAGTAGCCAAGCGGAGATGCTTATAGTAGACTTGCATAAAATATTCTCAAACACATCAAGAACTTATTTAAAATGATAAAAATTTCTCACACACCCAACACAATTCCTGAGAACCTAGAAATGTAGGTATACCTTGCGATAAGAATGCAGAAGAGTCCTTTCCAACTTCTTATCAAGCTTTTTCAGCATTAACCCACTGTAAATTTTTTGGATATCTTTAGTTGTAGATTTATAACCAATTCAAAAAGGGCGCACTATAACGATATGACCCCTGACCATGGACCACTGGAGGGCCCAGTGAACAGTATAGTAAGCTAACAGTATAGACAGCATCTAGCAAGGACCTCGTCGGTGTGAAAGGGATGGGCCATGGTTGGGGTCGTATCGTTACACACAAATTAGAAAAAAGATCTTCTCTACCTTTCCTCTACTAGTTCTCTTGTAGCAGTCACAAATGTTTCCACACGCTATTATTATAACACGAATAACCAAAGTCAAATGAACTCAATAACTAAAATCATATGCAATACTTGGGGATTATATGCACAAGGAATTGAACTGACCTTCCCTTCCAAAGTTTCAACTAGCGCAATGGCCTTGACTGACAAAGATCCTGGCAAACTCTTTGCCTATGACACGAAAACAGAGGTTAGAATTTTATTATGTAAACTAGAAGAAAGTGTTAGAGAAAAACATTATTAAGAAGTTACTAGATCCATTCTTTCCCCGGATCTAAGCAATGAACTTTCAGAATATTGAGATTCTTCAAATTCAATTCCATTCTTCAACTTGTTGTGCATGTCCTGCAACCAGAGGACTCAGCTATCAGGTCCAGGTCCAATGATCTTTTGAGTTGAATGATAATAACTGAAGAATACTAAAAAATTAAACAGTTGTTCACGACATGTTACCAGGTTAACTAAGAGAGAATCCACAATTGGTGTGGCCGAGGTACGCAACAAATGTTTGTGTAAAAGTACCTGTAGATGCAAAGGAAGCTGCTCTGATGCATATGTATCATTTTTGCAATATATCTAAAATTAGAATGGAACAAAAAAGAACATACTGAAGTTGACTGGTCATCTTCAAACAAATCCAATGCCTTCTCATATAGTTGGATATTTAAGAATGTCTGAGACAGTGAAAAAAAAAATGAAATATCAATTAGAATACCATTCCACATATAATATACTTGAGATATAAACTGTCGTCAGCAGAAAATCCAGCATTACATAACCAGGAAAGAAGAAACGTGGATACAACTACAAGGAAACCTATTAATATAGAACCTATATGTTTTAGCATATATAATCCAGATTGTAAGACGTGTTAATATAACTTTCATTAAACTAAAAAGAAAGACAACAAGGTGAGATATCAGTGATTACCTCATCAAGCTTTTGCTGCAAATCATCAACTAGGCGTTTCATTTTTTGGGCATTTTCTGTAAAGGCAACCTTTCTTTTATCCCTCCATGAATTTATAAGCATGGGTCTCAAATGATTTGCCAAAGCTGCAAGGACTGTCTCAGGATCATCTATGCCTGTGTATACAAGTGTCTGTCAAAATCACATAAATAGCATGTTCGACCGAGCTTAAAAATTTAGCTTCTAATTCTTAAAACTCATTTTCAACCACACATTTCATGAGATCCACAACTTTTGTCAATTTTTCAAGCACACATTTAATAAGTCTATCAAAATCTACTAAAATCTGATTTTTATCCAAACCAAACAAGGGCTTAGTTATAAGTGAAAAAGTAAAAAGAAGTTATCCAAACAAGTCTGGGACAAAAAGTTACTCAAAATTAGTTTGCTACCATCATCATGTTTGGATACTTTGCTAATATAATGTTTTAGAAGTTAGCCAAACAAGCTCAAAATGATCTGAAATAAGCTGAGAGACTTGGTAAGAAACTAGCATGCTTAACCTTGCTCTTCTAACTCTGGGATCAATGACTTTATCTTCTGAATTAATGATTCTTTTGATAGAATGCCCGGAATGTCATCCTTCATTCTATCACTATCTTTTTTAGCACCAGACTTTGAATCAGAAACTTGTGAAGCTGATGAATCCTTCCCCTTTTTTGGTTTTTTCTTCGATTTCGTTGCTCCAGATTCTTCGAAATCTGGATCCGTATCTGCAGCCCCTGTCTTAATATTCCCTATAGATTTACCTTTTTTCTTCTTAGAACCTTTTTCTGAAACTGATTTGCTAGTACCACTTTGATTTCCAGATTTATTTGGTTCGGATAGGTTGCTACTATCATCATGTCCATGTTTAGAATCTTTAATGGGAAGTATATTAATAGGTAAACTAGTGCTATCAGAACCAGAAACATTTAAGGTTTCCATCTCTTTCTCAATGCAATCGAACAAATCCTGTCAGAAAATTGAAATAAATTCAAGAAAATTACAAAATTTGTAAGCACAAAATTTCCAAGGTGGAACCGCGAACACATAATTAGAGTTAGCAGTTACTGTTCAGTAAATTCTATAAAGTAACAGTGCCCATCAGAATATATTAACATAAAAAGTTTTGTTGATTCAAGAAATAATTCTCTTCATTCTGGGAATATTGATGATAAGATAAAAATATATTTGTGTAGATTCTTTCAATGAAATTTTTTTAGAAAAAGGGGTAATTTACAGATTAATCCAGCATTTCTTCTTTTTAATATAGAACTGAAAATAGAATTTTAACCAATCAGTGTCTCTTGTTTGTCACACGCATGCAAATTTGAGTTGGTCACAATGCTTTTCAGCAATGCATTTCCTACCTGCCTAAACTCAACTCAACCCAAGCCCACAAATAATTATCACGAACTTTGAGCTTCTGTAGATATACAAACAAGCTTGTCGCTTGGAAAAAAGTTCACAAATACGTGAAATGTGATCCATAAATTACTATAGCAAGCAGAATAATTGGAATAAAATTATTGATACTTAATAACAATATTGAGTGATATTATCTTTATAGATTCTGGGAAATCAAACTTCAACGACTCTGTTAGATGTAGTAGTGATGAACAATGTAGAGATTTACCTTAACAAAACCATTGCTGAAAACATAGGATTCCCCCAACAGAAGCGCTTTGTCAGACTGAAAGAAGTTAATAAGAAAAGGTACAAACAAGTCTTCAACCACAGCCAAAATGTGGAGAGTGACAGAATAATGATTAATACCTTAAGAGCACTCTGAACAGACGGACAAAGTGAGAGAATCTTAGCTGCATCTTGGGACACAAAAGATGTTGGTATAACTGAAAGTGAATCTATCCTGCAGTTAAGGAAAAAGGTGTCAATATATAAAGACTTTATGTTACATGTTTTTGTGAGGGCAAAGCACATGCACAAAAAGGGTGCTAATATATAAAGACTTTATGTTACATGTTTTTGCAAGTGCGCAAGTGTAAAGCACGTGAACATGAGGAAAGGGGTAAAGGAAACTAATGAGTATCACAAACCCAAAATGAGTCTTGCTATATAAACTTAGGGTTGCCTACATCAATCCTTCTTGGCCACTCCATCAGATCCAATGCCACATCTACCGAAAGATTCAATAAAATCAAATATTTTGCGACCACATCATGTCATATTAGTGTTGGTCTACCTCTCCCTCGTCTAAGATCTTCTATCAGGATCACATAGCTATAAATTAATCTATTTACTTTACAAACAATACTCAAGCTGCTTCATAAAACAAAGGAATTAATAGAGAAGTGATGTGAATCAGTGAAATTATGATACTGGTCGATATTTCACAAAAGCTAGTAGGTGATGTGAATCATGTGACATCATCTGAAGTAGATTATCTAGTCCATGAGTGCCCATGTATTCATGTGTACAACAATGATGTAGACCTTTCCCTGATTTGAAGGGCTGACTACACCTTGCAATATTATGAACAACTGCCTTCATGGACCATTTTGCAACAGGTACATAGAAGTTGTAAGCTACAAAAATGACATGGTGAATTGAGAACTCACCAGCTACCACGTTCAATGGCATCTTCCACAGCAGCATCCAGCATTTCAGTCAGTGAAGGATGAACAAATAAAGTGACAAGAGGTATCCCTTCAGGGTATCTGGACTAAATTGATAATACATTGACACAAACTAATTAGATAAATACCAAAACAAAATTTTCAGCTGAATCAATTTCATTCATCATATATCTTATTGTTATAATTTGTTCGATAAACCAAAACCATAGAAAAACAGGAATAAAAACAAACAGGAAGATACCTGTAAAAATTGAATAGGTTGCAGTATTCCAAGTTTCTGAAGAGCCCCATAACTGATGAAAGAATTCTGTGGCAAGAAATAGAAGAGTGCTAAATGACACATATTCAAAAAATGTTCAATTTTTACACTTCATGGGCAATTATTAAGTAGAAACTGCATCATTTGGTCTATTGAACACTGGTTTGCAGATAAAAGATACATATTTAGTCCATGTATTGAAACATAATTAAGGTTCTTGAATATGACAAAATTATATGCCAGTAAAAAGAAGCAAAATACTGTAAAAAAAAATTGGACGATAATTCTTAATTTTCAATACAGATAAAAAGTTGCAATCTGTGGCTATAACAAGGGAGCATTCCACCTGTGAAAAGAATGAATCAACGCTCTCCTTTTGAGCCAAGGCAAAGACCTGTAGAATGGTAGACCATGAGCAAGAGCCAGTGGATTATGATGCAATATAAATCAAAACATAAAATTACTAAGCTCAAAACTTAATGAGACATGAAGAGGTGTCACATACAGAAGGAGTCCAATGCACTCCAGCGCGAAGTGAGCCAAGAATCTTGCCTTCCTTCACCAGCCCATTAAACAGTGACTGGAAAAATGAACTCTCAACTGTCACGCCACTAAATCCATCCATTTCTTGCAATAAAACCTGCAGTGAGCTCCATAACGCTGACAAATTCATCGGAACAGCGATTCCTCTAGCCGCACCACAAACCATTGCACTTACACGTGCAACATATGCTGGTGTATACAATTGCCCACCTTCAAGCCTACCTTTCACCTATATACACACCATGATAAAGCCACTAAAAACCAATACTTTATACTATAACTAACTACATAAAAGCTTGAGCTATTAAAGTTGAAAGAAGTAAATTTATTAAATTTTAGTCTTTAACAATTCACCTAGCACTATAACATGTGAACCATCTCGTGTAACAGATTAGGTAGTTAGAAAGGGAAAAACTTATTTATCTAAGTATAATCTTAACTAGATGAAATTTTGAGTAAAAATTCTAAATATGAAGACAGTGTATTACCAAAGTTCCAAGACGTGGTTCTAATATGGAGAGGATTAACTCCGACCCAACTTGCAGCTGGGCCGCGATTTCTGCCAATGCTATTTGGCTGCACTCCTGGAGTCTTTCATTAATTTCTTCAGAGACAGTGTCCCAATAAAAATTTGAAATTATTTCTCCATTGATCAACATAAGTGAGGAATCAATCGAAACTACATGATGTGCTTGCTTTTCAACGTGATACAAATCCACCCCTGTCGTGTCTGACAAATCGATCAACGAAATTCGACCTTTTTTATTTATCTCATCCACAATTTCACTTCTTAATTGTTCCTGTCATATACAAATGGCACTTGCATTGAATAATTAAAATAACTCAGAAAAAAAAG
>CAIGRB010108267.1:62365-95989 GCA_903798255.1 Fraxinus quadrangulata
TTTTTTTTTTTTTTTTTCATTTTTATTGCGTGGGGCCCACCCTCATATGAGAGGGTCTAAGAATTCTGTGAGCTTATTCTTCTGTACAAATTGAATTTCTATTGTTACAAAACCGAGTTGATAGAATTTTAAAAGGAAGAGAAAATAATGTTAAAATCAAGAAGAACAAAAGAATAAATATTAATCACAATGCAATTAAAGCCAATAATTACATTTTAAAAAATCCAAAAAAATTACATGAAGTTAATAATTACATTTTAAAATATCCATTAAAAAAGGGTCACAAAAAAACATGTTCAACCCGATATTTATGGGCCCTGCTCCGAATGGGACGAGAATTACACGTCTAATCCGGTAAACGGATGGGGACGGAGCGAGGGTTGTTACCCCGAAGTGGGTATGAAAAATATAGTCCCCACTCCGCTACCTACCATATTTAAAGTTAATTTCAAATTTAATTTTTTTATCAAATAAAAATAATAGATTTATCATCTTTTTTAAAGAGAATATAAGTTGTATGTAATAAATTAGTAAAAAAGTAATAATATTTACTAACTAAAGACATAAAAAAATAAAGAACCCGCCCCATCTCATCCCGTCCCACTTTAATCAAATATGGTGATGGGACAAAGTAACAAAAATATTCGACGGAACGAAAATTAGAATGACTGATCCGTCTCATATCCATCTTGTTGTTATCCCTAATAAAAAACATTCAAAAGAACATAATCTTGGGGCTAATAGTTATATTCAAAAAACATCCACCAAAAAATATGATGCTAGAGCTAATTATTCCGTTTAAAAATATCTACCAAAAGCGTGTGCAATCAATAAAAAAAAATCTGGAAAAGACTTCTCCTCACTTGTGTAGATCCTTTCACTTGGAACTTCTTCGAAGTGGGAAATGTAATTTCTCATGATTGGCTCCCATTAACGAGAAGCCACATGATCTTTCGTTAGTTGGGTGGATTGTCCGTCACTCTCTCTGTCTAAGAGTTAGTTTCTCCAAAATGTTAGATCTTGTAGTTAGTTATACTATTCGATTCAAAGTTTATGCACATCTAACTTCGAATGGGTGTGGCGAACAGTCCACTCAATCGAATGAAGGACCATTTGCCTCCCGCCAATAAGAGCTAGTCATGAGGCAATGCATTTTCCACTTCGAAGAACACCAAGGTGTAAGAATCTGCGCATGGGAGGAGAAGTGTTTGCTTCAAAAAAAAAAAAAAAATTATTGATGCACGTGTGTTTTGGTAGATTTTTTTAATATAATTATTAACTCCAACATCATAATTTTGGGATATTTTTTTAATGTGATTATTAGCTTCAGTGGATTTTTAAATGTAATTACTAGCTTTAATTGCACCGCGATTAATATTTCTCATTTCTTTCTTCTTAATTTTAACGTTCTTTTCTCTCCCTAATAAAATTACATCCACTTTACTTTGCATACCAAATATTACAAACCTTTCATTCTCTTGCAAAAGGTGAATGTTGAACCATTCAAGTCATTTTAATCATTAATTCATAAAATAGGCATGTTTCTAAAGAGATTCCTAAATTTTAATATCATCTTGATGTTGGTTTAAGAAGTTCAGTGGCCAAATTCGATCACCTTGAAGTTTAATGTGCAATCAAAGAAGTATGTCGAAGTATCGTGAACAATTAAAGACGTAAGTCAAAGTATAATGGGCAATTAAAGACGCCTCTATGTGATTGGACATCAGTTTAGTAATTGGACGCTAGCTGAGAAATCCATCCACCATGTTAGCTTTTCTATTACAGTTGTGGAAAGGAAGTCATCCCAGTGAGTGACGTTCGATATTTTGAAAAGTTTAGTAACCAAAACTTGACATCTAAAATTGTAGTGAGCAATCGAAGACACCAACTTAAATTCGGTGATTATTGGGAAATTGACTCAAATTAAACTCTACATATTTTAAAATTTTTCAACTTTATTCCTATTTCAAGAATTTCAATTTCGCTTCCCCAATCACTTTGATAAAAGTTACTTGTAAATTTTCTCTATTTTGAATAAGGTCGAACATACTTCACTTTATACATTGCACATCTTAATAACATTGTTAATTGAATTTTTATGGTTTATGGAAAATTGCTCATATATGAAGTTTAGCAAGAATTGATGATTGTTGATATGTATTTGAGGTATTAAACAATAAAAATAATATATATTGTAAGATCAATGTTGAAGTGCAAGAAATGTGAAATGAGTTTGTAAATTAGGGATTGAATCTTTGATTTATTGTGTGTATATGATATAAAACACTTGATTTATGATGTATTACAATGAAATATGGAGTTGAGGTTGGATTTTGGTATTTATAAACAATTTTCATGTAAAATTTATCTACATGTGCTATTTTTGAAATTTTTTTTGGAAAATTTTGTTTCTATCAATAGGTTTGGAGACAGTTTTCAATAAATAGACATTGGTTTCACAATTCAATATTCTGGAAATGTAGTGCTAGTTTTGTCAATCGTGTGATTTTATTGGATATTTTATTATGGAAACCAAATTAAGGGTAAATATTAGGGATTATGTGTTAAAATAATTCATATAAAAGAGTATATGTTGTTAGTGACCCTAATTGAAATTATGATATTGAAAATAAAGACATAAATTCCTATTGGTAAATTATTATTTCTAATGGTATGAAAAATGATTAAGGCACCTTGGTGAATGGACATGGTCTCTTGGGACAAGTGCAAGATATCATACTTGAAATTTGATATATGTGGTGATTAGTTGGTAAATAATTAAAGAGAATAAAAGTTGAGAGAAATAGAGATAGAAAAATAAATATAGAACTTGAGGAATTACGTGGTGGATTTGCATTAGTTTACTTATCAATTTTTAATTTAAGTTGTTATACCGTTATTTCAGGTATGATGTGAAAGTTTGGAAATGCTCGTCAATTTAATTAGATTGATATCCATAAATTTGTGAGTGAAAAAATTTAAATTTCAAATATTGATAAACTAATTATACTATTACATTACGTGGTATTATTTGAATTATTTCAGTTACTATTATATGTTTTATGTAATTATATAAATTATTTGTCTAATTACATGATTATTGTGGAAATATTCTTTCATTATGATATATGTGAAATTTCAAAGATTGTATATGGATTATTCGTAAATTAAAACTTGAGACGTATGTTTTATTGACCAATATTAAGGTACTGAGGAATGCAATTGTGTTGGCCGCAAGTGAGACTTCTCGGGTGATCGCAAGGGGTGAATATGGGATGTGCCTTTGGTGATCAAGGGAGGATTGACCATTTGAGTGTGTCGTTGTGATATGGTGATTATTGATATCTCGAGTGGGATACTTCCTGAGAGATCGTTGGGGTTGTCAGGGGATGTACCTCTAGTGGTTACAGGAGACTGGTCCACTCGACTGTGATATTGTGATACTTCTTGGGTGATCTTGAAAGCAGTTAGGGGATGTACATCTGATGGTCATAGAAGAGTGGTTGATTGTGTCCAATTGTTTATTGATTACTAACGTTGATATTGTTTATAGCTCTATTCGGTGCCTAATAGGTGTGTCAAGGGGCCCAATAAAATGAAAGTTTCAAATGAAAATATTTCGAGTTTACATTGATAATTTTATCATGATTGCGAGATGATATTTTCCAACAGTACATGCGTGATTCTCATCTTGATTATTATTATATGATGTTATATTGTGATCTGTTTAAGTTATGTAAACTCAATTTTTGATAAATATTTATTAATGAGAAAGTATAATTATTTTTGAACTTCTCCACTCACTGAACTATCAATTCATATATTTTTCCACAATTTTTTCTACAGGTAGCAATTGCTTCTTTATAGCTGGAGGAGCCTGATAATTTCAAAGTGATAGTCACGTGACATATTGAGTATTGTGATTCATTTGATAAAGCACAAAGTAATTATGTTGGACACATTGCATTATTTTTTCATGAGCATCTTATTTTACGCATATTTAGTAGTAATTTATAGTCAATCTTGGTGGTGGATATAGCATATAGTCAGCATCTATCATCGACGCATGTCAAGTTTCAAATCTACTAAGATGATTCAGGATGAGTCATGTCAGTATATATATTTGAATCCCAAGCTCTTAAATCAATAAAGAAACAAAGGATGGCCCTTGTATGAAGGTGTCGATGATGGTGGGGTTTTTAAATATTTTATTTTATTTTTGTTTATTTTCCAAACAAGAATTAATGCAATATATATGTGTGTGTGTGTGTGAAAAATAAGTGGTGTTAGAAAGTTGTGGTACGGGATACCCAATTACAACTAAAGTAGAAATGAGAAAATCAAAGAAAAATGATGAACACAATAATTTTACGTGGAAAAATCATGGACAAACTGTAGAAAGATTTCATTATAGCAAATGGATTAAAACACTTTCTCTCTATAGATAAGGAAAGCACAATTGACCCCTCTCTCTTATAATAAGAGAAATACATACTTTGAGGAAATAAAGACTAAAACTATTTAGGAGAAACTCACTATTATTCTCTCTAAAACTCTCTCTGTTTCTCTTTGTGTTTTTGCACTTCAAAATGGTTTATTTCATATGTGTTGTAGTTTACACATATATATAGAAGTGATGAAGTGGTTATTCTTTTGCCAACCTTATCCATTAGCTTATGAGTTTTGCTACGGATACATAACAAAACACATAAAATTTGACATAATGATCACATGACCTCCCCCAATAGGGGCCTCCCTACTTTATGGATAACATTATGTATTCATAGCAAAATTCTTAGTTTATCATCTTGCCAATCTTATTTTATCCATTTGTCGACCTTATCCATTAATCGAGAAGATAAAGTCAAAAGTGGCTTAATGAATAAGAAAGCCAAAAGTGACTTTACAACCAACAAGTGGGTGGGGTTGGGTAGTGAACAGCGGTAATAACAGAACCATGGGCTTCGAATGTCCCAATGGCAGTAGGATATTTTTTTTTGTCCCTCCGAATTATTTGGTTGCTCAATTCTTAAATTACAATTTTCACTTTTTTTTTTTTCATCTTTTTAATATTTAGGCGTTACTTAACCGAGTGGGACAACACCAAAAGATTTATAGAGTTGATTTTAAATTAATTAAGAAATTTTACTTTTTGTTTTGCTGTTGTTACGCATTGCTATAAAATGAGCATTTTATTTATTTTTGGTAAGGGAAAATATCATCGATAAATTTCACTCGAAACACACAAGGATAGATGTTAAGCCATTTTCTCATAAAAGGCGAAAAAAAAATTATCTTTTATTTTTTGCATAATTAACAGAATAAAAATGTTTGTAAATGGACAATTAGATGTATTGGATTGGTCATAGCTCACTAGAACAAAATTTATAAATCGAAATTCACCAAAAAAATAAAAAATAAATCTAATTCATGATTCTAAGGCACAAGTGGAACGTTTTTCCACTCTTCAAGATGTTGCACTTAGAATTTCATGTCTCCACCCCGCGATTTGTCGTGACCACAAGCCAAATTTTCTGTAAAAATGAGTTGTGTCAAATGAGTTGGATTGGGTTAGTTTTTAGAGAGGTTAAATTAGCATGAGTTTTTCACGAGTGGTTTCAAGCCCAAAACTAAGCTATGTGCCAAATTGAATTCTTGAATTTATTATTACATTTAACTTTTTGTTCAATTCAACGTATACTCCAACTGTTCCATTTAAATAGGCTGATCCCAATTATGTAGTTCTGTTTTTTATTAAGAATGTTTTATTTTATTCGTTTACTAATATATTCTTATTTAATTTACCTAATTATAACCAATTTACTACTAATTGTTAATAATTAAATAAAGGAAACCAAAAATTTTTTTTTGACAAAAATTACTTTTCAACAACATTAAATAAAATTTCTTAATCTGTGTAAAAATCAAAACCAGCCTATATAAATGAAACGAGAAAGTAATTATTGATGTTGACTTTTCTCGAGTTCTATTTTTTAATGGGCAACTTTATCATCTAACAAGAAAATAAAGAACTTCTATAGTCAATTGCGAGTAACGTGAATGATAAAACCCAACAAATGGATGTCGGGGTTTGGACTAGAAATCTTCGATGGTGGATGTTAATTCTCTAGCACGATCGATTTTATGCCTGCGTTTCATTTCCTCAACGTGTAAGGTTGAGATTCAGAAGGTTCCCCAGGAGCAACCAAAGGCATAAACGTACTACTAACTCAACCATTACAAGGAAAGAAAAAAAGTACAGCACATTGAGAAAATAGTACTGCAATTCGATTTAGTTGCAATACTGAAATCCTCATCATCTCCTTTTAAAGATGTCAATTTTGCAGAAAGACTTCAAGAACAAAATGATAGTAATGCAAAATTCACAATTATCTGTTGTGACGTCTGGTTAAGAATGTTTAGGACAGCCACTTCATATTATATGAGATTGGATCTATACATTCACATGAAACATTCTATATTAAAAGTCAGGAGAATTATTCATACAAAGTTGAACCACTAAATTTGACCTGTAAATCTGGTAAGCACGAAAGAGTGCACAAAATACCAAATTATTCATACTCAGGGGATAGGAAACACTGTTTTCTGGAGATCCAAGTATAGCTCATTATGCAGGTTAGGGATTTTAATGCAGATGAGGGCACAAAAATCGACCTAAGGATAAAATTATGCATGCAACTTGTAGGGGGTGATGATGCATAACCAAGATGCAACATTATTTTCAGGAAACCTTCAATTGTAAGAACAATATTTCCAACATAAATACGGCAACAGAACTTTCGTATAATTTGAGGAGTGATCTCTCTTGATTCAGAAGATATGACATAATCTCATCAGGGTATCTCCACAGCATCTAACATCAACTTATACAGTGCGAATCCTCCTTGGTGACACCCAGGCATTTTAGATGTCATGCCCTCCAATTCAATCTGATAATAGCACCAATCAGACGAAATATTTAGTAAACAGTCGTGAAGCTGGCTCGAGTCTTTCTTTTCCTTGAGCTTTCCAGTATAAAGGAAAGAGACATTTCAAAGAATCAGGAGCAGTGTTATATAAACTCATATAAAAAATGCATTAAACTGACCATTGTCACAGCATAAAGCTTGGTTGACTCATAGCCATCTTGAGCATTAGAATAAAGCTGTTGAATCTCCTCCGACTGAAGACTGCATTTAATGGAGAAGAAAGCAGTTGGTCTAACATTCAACACTCTGCGGGATATGCCAATAAAGAAAAGCTTGTCCTGCATTATTATGGAAATTTTCAAAAATTAATCTTATTTTCCTTAAGAAAACATAATAATACTTTTTAGATAGATAAAACCCTAGGTAACAATAAATAAAAGTTTAGCAAGAGTATGGACAGACATAGAATGAAGTTGAAGGCCAAAATCTGTACGTTGATAATTTTTTTCCTTTTGTTCAATAAATTTTAGAGGACAGTTACACTAAGCTCTGCTACCAAATAGCATTGAAAAAATCAATATTTGATATTGAAAACTGAAAAAGTTGGAGGTAGAAGATAAGGAATACATATGAAGTCATAAAAAATTGTGAAGTAAAATGAGGAGCCCCAAAAGTGAATTAATCAAGGTAGTGGGAATTGTGAGATTTATGCGGCCAGATTAAGCCCCAACTCCAAACACTCAAGCAGTCAAATGCCAAATGGATTGCCACTTACCAGGGTAGCAGCAGGAACTCCAATTTCTTCAACTACTTCACGAATGATGCTATCAAACATTTCTTCAGAAACCTTTCTGTTGACCATCTGACAGTTCAACTCTCCATCATTCAGATGGCATGTTATTCCAACTTCTTGGGGCTGCCAAAATATGTAGCATAGGATAGGTAAGGTTAGTGAGGATAAATGAAAATGGAATTCAGCTCAAAGAGACCTTGATTAAGGACTGGCAACAGATAATTCCTAAAGAACAAGAAATACAAACGTGAACGGATGGACTAAAAAACTGAATTTCAATGACTGCATATAACTGCCTCTAGGTGGATATGTTGCACCTAACTCCCTTTGCATGAACTCTAAAGTCTAAAGTAGAAAATATGCACTATGCGATTAGCTATCAACAAAAAAGAAAGTTCAAATCCAGTGAGCATGTATTCATTATGATCTAGAAGAACAAAATTAAAAAATTTTGTGCTCCATTAATATTTACCTCTGGATGGCCACCAGGGAAAACAAAGGATCCCGGAAATTCACCAACATTAGTACTTCTTTGCAGCACAAGTATTTTTCTATCAGATGTCTCTACAATTGCACCATTTCCTAGAGGACTAGAGGTGTGTTGACACCGTCTACGATCATCTACAGATGAAAAATAAAAAAATTGTGATTCTTGGACGGCCTTTTGTGACAAAGTTCCAGGCTATCAACAAATCGAATACATGAAAATTCAAATAACAATATGATCAATTATACCTTTATACTAGATTTAAGCAGTTATGAATCTGTGTATCACCAGGAAATTCAAACAAAGCTTTTAGTATTGAAATAGCAATCTCTGTTATTTCAGTCGTTTACTTGCCAGGATAGCTCACATGAATTTGCAATCCAGAACATAGAAAAAGGAAGCGGGAACAATTGCTTCACAGTGTAATTAAAAGGAAAGAAACATAATATTAAAATATGCAGCACCAACTATTTGCTTTATGAACTATTTTCCTTTCCAAATAATTCGTTCTATGTTTTTATTCCAGCATCTGAAAAGGATAGAAGCAAAGGTTTCAACCATTTCAAGTTTATTCAGCCAGATTTTGGCATTAACCCTTTGAAGATCTCTCTGCATTGACTATGCCCAAGATATTTTTTCTTTCTTTTCTTTTCATTTTATTTTTCTGTATGAGGAGGGGTGGGAGGAGGAATAAAACAGACGCAATCTCTTCTTCTTCTTCTTCTTTTTAACCGACATTTGGTTCATGTTGCAAAAAAAAGTGGACTTCAGAAATTTACCTTCAGATGGAAAAAGAAATCTTTCCCACAAAGGATTCAAGTTTGTTCCAACAAATGTCCTGAGCATAAAACAAGAAGTTTAAGAAAATAATGCATCCACATATAATTCTTTATTCTGATACCTTTCACTTTTTTTTGCAGTTGATAGGTGGTGAGTGGTAGTAAATTATTTGTGGAACTCAATTTGATAAAGTAGCAGCACGAATAGTTGTCCAAGAAAAATCATACTGCAAGGCTCAAAGACCCAGCGAGAAAACAACATTAATTAGATTATATCTTCTGACTAGTAATATTCATAATTCTTAATACCTGCTTTTGAGTTTTAAATCAATTTTTTGACACAGACTAACATAAAACTTCATGTGCTCTTATCTTATATTTTGTTGTTATACATCTGCATTATTAATTGATTTCTCATAACAGAATAATTGATCTTGTGGTGCATAAGTTGTATAGAGCGAAATTTCTTGCAGTAAAACCTTTTAATTGTGCAGAAAAAAATGCAGTCCATTCTTGTGACCATGTGATTATTTTACGAAGCTTTCACACCAAATTAACGGATGCTTGGTCATTATTTACAAACTACTATGCAGGGTCATTACAAATTAACAGATGCTTTCAAACCAAAAGTGTGAAGAACACTGGATAAACATGAAGAAATCATATCTGAATTTCCAAGAGTTTCAACAGATAGAATATCTGATGGACAATCAGAAAGGATATTATTATAATTAGTTTTCAATTTTAATGCGTATTTTAGGAAACATTATTATTGTTTGATTTATTACCTTTCATAGTATGTCCTTAGAATAGTGTTTGGGAAACCTTATATAAAGGGGTCTATGCAATGTAATTGGAACAACCTTTGACAATGAATGAATAATTAATATTTTCTTGCCTCAATTCTCTCGTCTCTTCCCTTCCGTCTGTCTAACTCTACTCCTCTTTCTACCTCCCTCATTCTATCTCCCTCCTTTCTCTTCTCTCCCCTTCTCCCTTCTCTTACAATTCTCCTATAGCATCCTGTGTCAATATCTCAGATTCATATTTCAATTTTCAACATAAAGAAAATATGCTCTTTCAGTGGCATATCATTTATGTGAACTTAAGTTTTGGAATGATATAGCTACATAGCAAATGCAGCAGTGAATATGCAACACCAGTCAATGAGTTCAGTCAATACAATAAGAAATCGTTCAGCTTTGTCCAAAATCTCAAGAGGAACTGTTCGGAACTAAGCAATATAGAGCACCAAAACATAGTAACAGTTAAACATGTGAGTAGAGAGAAGAGAGAGAACCTATAATCTGTCAGACCAAGGTGAAGGCAAACATGAGTCTCTTGAGAGGAATCATTACCACCACTAAGGATGTGTCCTCCATACTGTCAAGTTATCAATTGTATAAATAATAAAATACATAATTTAACCATTGAAACATATGAAATGCCTTTCACTCATATATCTCAATGTAATACATTTTTTTAATGAGTGAATCAAGGAATCAAATCCCGGAGTCTACATTTTTTTTTTTCTTTTTTATCATGTAAAAATGAATAACCAAATTTAAGGTTTTCTTATTTTAAACACACCAGTACACACTCAATTAGACAGTGCATTATGTATATGCACAAAAACATACCCATTTCACAATTATACCTTGCTTACTGGAAAAAAGTTGGAGCTGCAAAGAATTCCGGGACTGATTGCACAAAAGCAATGAATGAATTAACATAGTGTTTTTAAAAGCGTATCCTTACCCTAAACTTTAGTCCATTGAAGAGAGAAGGATTTTGTTGAATTCTCCCATCCCATATCTGACCAAATCAATCATCTCAATCAAAAACACATAAAACTGATACAATATTCCACAGTTGAGAAGGAAAAGTGAACTCAAGAATCAAATTTAACCTCGGAAATGGAATTTTCCAAACTGATATCGGGATGAGGAATCCGATCATATGATTGATCAAAAACTACAGACAACTGACATTTATTACAAAAAAAGGAATGAAATTGCAATAAGTTATTAAGCAATAAATCAAATTTTGCCCAATACACAAAATATAGTATACTTTAGATTAATAAGTAGAGCTGCTTACCTGAGATGGAGAGAGGCCAGAGGGACATGAAAGAAGAAGCTTAAATGCGGGGAGATCGTGACCGTTGGTTCCATTTCCGCCCTCCATTTGCGCCATTGCCGCCAAAATAGTGCACTCTTCCGCCGGAGCGTTGTTATGACTTGTCAAGCATTTTAGTTTGACACTTTCGTAGGTGAATTACTTGAGCATATCCAATGGTTGCTTTAAATTCTGATTTAAAATGGAAAATGTGAATTGTATTTTTTGATTAAAAAAAAAAGAACTTAAATATTTATTGGGGACGCCACCAAGTGGTGATTTAGGGCTTCGTTGATAGGTCAGTGAAAGTAGGTTTGGTTTATTGGGGTTTGGGTGCGAGCGGGAATGGGAATGGCCCCGTCCAGTTATCCGTTTAAGATAGGGACAGGACGTGATGCAGTCCTTATCCAGTTTACTATTTCGTTTAATTTTTTTTTTAAAGTCGTTGATAATTTATTTTTATTGTCCATATTCATTAGATTTAGACAAATAATTTTAATTGTTATTTTCTATTAGAACTAATGAAATTTTGTGAAATTTTTCATTTAAAGTATTGAATTCCAAAAAAAAAAAAAAAATTAAATTGGGCGGAATACTGCCTCGGGGGCATAATTCCTCGCCCCATCCCCGACCACGACCCGAATACCCGATTAAGCAGGTTATCCTCACGGGTATCGGGTTTGTCGAATTTTTTGTCATCCCTAAAATTGAGTTAGAGCGGGGGAGGTGAGTTGATTTAATTTAATTTTACAATATTATTATTAATATTGTAAAAGATGAATTATCATTTGAATTTTGAACAAAAATATTTTGAAATCTTATTTTATTTTTGAATTGGAAAGTTAAAAATCATGTGTGGATGTAATTTTCACTAAAATTTAACATGTCGGGCCTTGAAGCAAAAATTAATACCATCCAATATGCTGAGGAATTTTTTTTCTATCTCAACTTTTTGGGAGGACAGAGATTATAAACTTTATTCTTATTCTTCTTCTTCTTCCCATGTCTTGTAAATAAAAATATTGATCCAAATAGCCGGAAAAACATGTGCCTTTTTAGTGGGGGCATAAACAATTGGACACTTTACATTTATAACATTATACAAAAAGGCCAGTTTAATGGCTTTTTCTAAAGCCTTGAAATACACAAAAAAAAAAAAAAAGGAAAAAAAAAAGAAAAAGGGTTGACCTTTCTTTTCTACATTCTCCAAATTATGCTCCCCCGTCTCTCGCCTATTTTAGTTAGTAGCACTTGAGTCTCCGTAGACCATTAAAAAGAAATTTGCAAAATTACATCTAAGTCGCATTTTGAATTGCAAACAATCCCTCATCCTTGAAGCCTAGCTAAACCGCCTCGGGAAAAAGTAATGTCCCTAAAATTCGAATAATCATGAACATAACACAAACCTTGACGTACAAATTACTAGTCGAAGCTAATCATAATATTGTTTCGTATTTATGAAAACAGAGGCATGAAGTGCAAGAAATGCTTCGTAAATATCACTCTCCTTGTGGGTGTGAATCACACAATCTGAAGTTGGATAGGAAATGCAGATCAGAAAGTAACCCTCGTTTACTTGGTTTTCATCAAGAAAGGATCCATCGGATAGATCAAGTCTAGGATGTGTGCATTATCTAGTCCAATCAACTTGATCTTGTACACTGCTGCCATGGAAGATGCTTGGAACCGGACTCGAACTTTTAAGGCAAAAGTTTTTTAAATGCTCTTAACAGACCCCCAAAGAAGATTGGCTCTCTTAATCAAACCTCTCTCTTAGTCATCGAATCACTAATATAATAATTTGCAGATCAACTGCATTCACCTAATGTTTATTAAAGTGATTTGTTGAAGAATTTGGCTGTCATTTCATTTTTCAGGCAATCCATTCAGTATTATAGAAGAATAATAGAAAATAAACTATGCAAATAACAGTATAGCAAAGGTAAACTGGCTATTCCTGATAGAAATGTCGGTACAGTAAGCAAAAATCAATCCCGACTCAGTAGAAAAACAACAAAATAAAACAATCAATATGATGTCTGAACGCAGTATCGAGATCAATGATAAACTTGCTATTACAGGGGAAAACTCCATTGCTTTAGCTCCACAAAACTATCTCTAAAACCAGTCGAACAGATTAAAATATAATCTCCTTAAAAGATGCGCTGAGGCTTCCCCATTGTACTTTTTAGGTACAAGCATCTCACCTGATTTTACAAACAAAACAATTAAAATCTTCAGTAACAAATATTGCACATGAGACTTTGTATGAGATATTTGAATTCACAAACAAGTAAAGCAACCAAGAAAAAAAAACTCATGATGTCATACGGCAGCTATATCAGCAGAGTAGAACAGAGTCCGCGATATAAAATTTATGATGGATGAACGGATTATATGCTACCAACTGGCACAACCAATCAATTACAAATGTATGGCGTGACAAGGATATGTTAGTATTGCGAGCCGAGGACTAACCATATGTATACACCACAAAAGGTGTAAAATGTGCAACCAACATAAACATACTATACACTCAATGGCCAACTTTAAGGAAAATTCTAATTGAAAATATAGAAAACAGTGATAAAATGGACTCACGTTCTGCCAGTTTTTCTTCAAAAGTGAAACTAGAAAGTTGACACTCATTTGCACATTCTGAAAGATCTGCTTCTCCTCCATACCGCAGTTTCCAACAGCAACTCCCATGCAAAGCACTTTCTTCAATTGGAATTTCACTGTGGCCTTGGTTTCATTGACCTTTAATTCAAGAGATTCCTGATGAGAAACAAGAGTCGGGAACTTACCTGCATCAAAATATAAGACAAATTTATAAATAATTGTAACCTAATCTATTCTATCATCATCATAAAAGCAAGATAGGTTAGGGGTGCATTTGCTCCACGACACGTGCAACAAAAACTTTTACAAGACAGGCCCAGTGCAGATAATGTTCTCAATGTGAAACAAATTAGCTTCAATTGAGAAGTATAATCAGACTATTTTTGCCTCCATCTCAACCCAATAATGAAATGGAGAAAATTAGCTACTTTAACATAGGTGTACATGAAAACTTGCATTTCTCTGGTAGAACCCGTGAATCATCATCTCATGTTCTTATTTAACATGTTCTCTACAATATAACAGACCATAATATGAAATATTCTATGATGTTAACTCATCAAGTACACTCGCCTGCCTTGTTAAGACCAGGTCCTAAGAGACGGGGAATCTGCTTGATAACAGCTTCGGAGGCTAAGAAAGCATGATATCTTTTAGCAAGCTTCTTAACCAGTTTCTTGTTTTTGTTCAACTTTTTTAAAGCCTCTACGTCCATGGATTCCATACCAATTTTCTCTGCCTGCAAATATAATGGAAGATAAAATCAATCAAATACAACCCAGTAAGAATGATAAAACAATAATTTCATAGTGACAAGTATAAACAGCACAATTGACAATGTTATGTGATGTAACCACATGGGATCAAACTCAAGGAAAAAATGTTTACATGTCTCTCATGTGGAGCTGCAGCTAAATGACTATTTGGCCTGCACATATCAAGACCATATCCAGTATGGCTTTCAAATTTTACCTAAAATAGCCTGGGTTGTGAATCCAGTGGTCTTGTGCAACATGTTGTAATGGTGCCAATTATTTATTCCAGCAAAAGTTAAGGTTGCTTATAGGAAGTGCCAGATTCAAACATGGGATTAAAACAGCAAAGTGGGAATCAAATCTCCGAGAAATACAATGCAAAATTGTTACCATTTCTGGATGTAATTGTGCAAAAATGACAAATAACGGCTGAACAAATCACCGTGTATCTTCAGTATATATTTCACTAATATGTGCTCTTACATATTGCACATTAATATTTCTGACATTGCTAATAGGAAATGCAGCTATACCTCCTCAACATGCTGAGCATCACCAAGCATGCAAATCTTCATCTTTGGGCGAGGAATGTGAGGCAACTTCACTGAGCCACTAAAACGCTTATCCTTCTGTGGATCATAGTTTTTCAGCCCAATCTGGAGCTCAATTGTCTCAACAAAGTTACGATTCTTCTCCTTGACATCAGCAGTAATTACGGAGATAGCTTCTCGAAGGGCCTCACTCTGAAGTTTACTGCAAAAGAATCATAATAGATCAATGCAAGATAATAACATGCATTTTACAGGACAACACTTAAGATAATCAAATATATCAATTTTACATTAGTAATAAGCAAGTATATATACATTTACATACATATGGAATATGGATCTCACACTATTAACTAGACAATGATAATTGTAAATAGAATTCCATTTCTTCTTGCGCAAGCCAGCTTTTAAATCACACCAATTGAACTACAACTATTTTCTGCACTATAGTCAAATTATTAATAAACAGTATTGACAGGAAGAAGATATGACTCCTAGTAAACAACCAAAGCAAAATTAACAAAAGCACATAACATTCCTGTGGCAAAACATTCTAAAAATGGCATAAAAAACAGATCATAGATCACATTATATAAATGAATTCATTTTCTTATATCTTAATTCGCCTCAATAAACTTTTCACATTACCAACGATACTTGAGAAATGTGGAGTATAAATTGAGAAAACACAGGATGTCAAATTCAAATTAAATTAGAATCCCTAAAATGCAAAGAAAATGTAAAGGTTACAGTAAGATAAATAATTTTCTTCTCCTTACCTCATGGCCGGAGATCTTTTTCTCTTCCCGTTTCACTTCTGTTCATCGACAAAACATCCCAATAAGAAAAGACAACATTTTAGTAATCACGTCAATGAATATATACACAAAATAGATATAAGCATCAGAACATGTAGAAAACATGAATGTTACAGAGAGGAGAAGAATGGAACCTATATTAGGGTTTGAAAGACGGCAACGAGTGACAGTGGCGTTGAAAGGTGAAGATAAATACGATACGCAGAAAACCCTAGCACGTGACAAGGACTTTGATTCACGAGTTGGGCCGGGAACCGGGTCGGGTATCTCGCTCTTTATTCTCAAGCATTAATATTTTATAAAATTTGCTATTGGAGTCCTCAATCTTTCTGAAGCACAGCAATTGCCCATTGGATTACAGATTTCTATTCAATTTTTTGAAACATCTAAGTCCCGTAACTCTCACGGATAACACAAATAAGTTCCATTTAGACAGTAATTGTTAATTGAACTCCTAAATTAAACATGCTCTCCACAAAGTAACTTCAATTCCTAAGCAAGTGAAATTGTTGTTTGATGTCGACCTCAAATTTTAGGCTTGCTATATGGAGGGTGGAGCTCATCGGTTAATGCAAAAATTGAAGAGGCAGCTAATTCTTTCTACAAGGGAGCGACAATTGCTTCACGAACGAAAATTGTTGAAGTTCACATTTGGGGCCATTTAGTAGGACATTTGAAAAGGTAAAAGTTACTTCTAAAATTAAAAATCTGCTTTTGAACATGTTTGAATAATTTTCTGAAAGTCTTCGTCGGGCTAAAAGAGCTTCCAAAGGAAACTGGCATCACTCATCAGGAAATTTTTCTATGAGGCATAAGCAAATGCGTTTCAAAAGGCAAAAACACTTATCATTATCATAAAGCTAAAAACTACAGTTGCAAATTCAACTGCTTTTATAGTTTAAAGAATATCACAAGCATGGCCAGCATGGTCCAACAAGGTACAATTATTAGAAGATCAAAACAAGAATTATCATTTAATTATAGGATGAAGACTAGCAAGCAGACTGATAGCTGAGGATGCTCTTCATTCAGATGGTCTCTGTCCCAAAACTGGAATATCCTCGTATCGCTTCTGCATTTAAACAGTTATAAGATAAAGTTAGCAAACTATAAAGTCCCGATCATTGATTTCTACTGAACAAAGGACCTTAGAGTTAGCATGCTATAAAAGCATTTATGGCATAACGAAAAGCAGGCAATTAAGATGGAAATCTTCACTTTTGACCATTATGAACATAATATGTCATAGCCTTGAGAATCAATAACGAAAACTAAAAATAAAAATATTCTACAGAGCAAGAGAGCTCAGTGTAACAAAAACTTCTAAAAGAAAACAGAATTTGTTTTGTAATTTTGATGCTTTATAAGCCATTTAATATAATATTTTTTGTAAGTAAATTCAAAATATCACTTGCAAAAGTATGGGTGGCCGTGAATAAATGCCGTTTCTCTAGAAAGTAAGTCTCATCTTTCAAAAAAGTAAGTTTTGTTAGTAAAAAAGTAATCACATTTTGCAAAAATGCTACCTGAAACTGATTTTAACTCGTTATAAGCACAACCAAAAAGGCTCTCAGCATTACATAAAAGTTTTAATTCATGCAAAATTCTAATTTTGAAGCATGAATTCAAAATAATGTCATAGCATCTTGACATGGATCACAAAGATAAATCTATCCGATTTTATTTTTTTTCAGTTGTACCTTCTCCTTCGATCTTCTCATTTTCTTCTCAAATATTTAAACCTCCCAACATGTAGACCAGAAAAATATATGAAAGCCTCCTCTAAAACCCACCTCCCTTCCTTGCATAACTGACATTCCAATTCTCTTGGAGTTCTCCTATTTCCTTAGCTTATCTAAACAATTGAATAGCAGTACAGACTAAGAATGAAAATACCATCAGCTTAGTTAAGATCTACTGTCCCCATTTCCCTATCCCCTCAATCAATTTTGACACTTCAAAATTTTAGTGATATGTCAAAATATAATTGAGGGGACAACCAAGGGGACTGAGAGATGGGGACAGCAACCTAGACTCCAATATGAAAAACTTGCTGATTGACTTCACTACATCCTATTAATTACCCACCAACAGTTCTTAGTCCACGGCAACCCGTCTAAGATAAAATCAAAATTAATCTATTTCCCCACCAAAACCATTCCTTCTACTCGTGTAATCCTACTCATTACATAAAATAAGCATTGTCTGAGCTCATTCAAGCACTTAAGCTTCTAGAAACTAGAAGAAAAAACAATTATAGCTAAAACTAATCTGCTTCAATAGCAAGATGAAAATTTTAATAAGATACCTCACAGTCTAACAAAAACTTGGAGATGCTTCTAATAGTATTCATAAGCTATTAGCCGATTAGAACATAAGAACTGATCTATGACAACACCTATAACCAATACTTTTATAATTCAAAAACTATGCAACAAACAAAACACACAAACACATGCATCAGCTAGAAACTACCTAAATATGCTTAAGTAGAAAAATGAGTTGATGATATTACCCCGACATTGTTGGCCTCCCACAGCCTATGAACCCCATAGTCCACCGCCTGCAATATCAACAAAGATAAATATATCAAATAAAACACAAAAAAACCGCACACAGATACCCGTAGCACTCTACAACATAGATCGCAGTCACCATTCCCTTGGATCAAATAAGATCCAAACGTTTTTTCCCGAAATTAATGGAACAAAATAAAATCGTTCGATATTATTCGACTCCAAAATCAATCAACACACAATAATATACAAGATGAAGACTTATGATTAACGATACTAACGCGTTCGCCGAAGAAGGCGCCTACGACGACGAAGGTGACATAGACGGAGGTACGGCGCATAAAAACTCTGTAGAGGCCTTCCCAAACGCCGCCTCCGCTTCTTCTAGCTATTGGTTCCATTGGGGTTTCGGTTTTTCTTGAATTATTCACTGAATCTCTTTTGGTTTTCGCGGAGGAAATGGAGTAATTGGGTTTTAATTTACTATTTTATTGAACCGGACCGGAGGCTCAACCGATACTGTAAAACAGGTTTGGGCAAAGCATTTCAACCCAAGTTTTGTTCCTTTCCCAAACTGAATTATGCCATAACTATTGCAACATTTCTCCTCAACTTTGTACCAATATTTATTTTAGTTCATCCCAGCACACATTTTTTCTATTGGAAATATATAATTTAAGGTATGAACATCGGTACTCAACTAGTTTATCTATAAGCCCATGTTTGTTTCTCATTTTTTGTGCAAAATTAGAAAAAATGTGATCGTTGCTTTTGAAAAGTAACAGTTGTCATTGAAAATATGTGAGGAACAAGTCAAATGTTGCGGTTGGGTGAGGTCCACTAGCAGTTGGATTTCTTCTACAAATGAGGAATTAATGAGAAACAAACAGAACCTTAATCTATTCAGTCCATTGCTACATCTTTTTAAACTAAAAATATGTTTTAAATTTCATGTTATAAAACCTCTTTTGAGTCTCATTATTCTCAAAATTCATTTTTTCAACATTCATTTACAATCGTACATTCTCTCATAAAATAATTTCACGCAAATCAAAGACTTTTCCTTATTTTTCAATCACACATTCTCCAACTTTTAACTATTCCAAATTTTTTTTTTTTTGTAAAATGGAGCCCAAACACGGGCAAAATCTGACGGAGTTTTATGTTAATGGTCAACTATATTGACACCCTTTATTCGTGCTCGAGTAACTATGAAAATCGGAGGTCGGGTTGGTTTACATATCAAAAGAAATAAAAAAAAAAAAAATCATTCAACATTGCAATTCTTTTTGCTAATTCTTGAAAGCAATACATCACAACCATCAGTTAGAAACAAGCTCTAAAGTCTAACGTCGACCGGTATTTTCCTCAAATCAACCAAAGACCAGAAATTAATATGAAAAAAAATTCAGCACAAAACAATTTAAAAGGCGAGGGTACTCGTGTGAATGTGCGATCCTGGATTCCAACATGATCATACAAGATGAATAAGAATCGTGCTGAACAATTTCTGCCTTCCATTGTATGATGAAAACGATCATCTGCTATGGCACCGACACCGAGCAATTGCAAGCTCACTCACTTTTGACACCCCGGTATACGTGCTGAACAAACATTAAAGAAGCTCGAAAACTCAATGCTCCTAGCATCAAGAAAAATGCATAGCACATGCAAGCACTGTAGCCGAAAAAGAATAATGTCTGCAACACGCCGCTCATATTTGATTTGAGGTAGAAATATATGCAATAGGCAAACATGAATAGAGCTGTCGATCCCCCACGCAACACAGACCTGAAACGAAGAAGTTTAACAGGATCAGTATGGCTATATACACGTACAAATGAGTCCAGATTTGCTGTCCCAATCTCTCTGTCCTCGTGCTGCTCCGCCAATCAAATTTTGACACATCATTAAAATTCGAAGTGTCAAAAATTTAGACATTTTTTTTTCCCCTTAAACACTGAAATATGTCCCACCAAAATTTTGACACTTCAAAATAATAATGAAGTGTCAAAATTTGAGACATCCGCAGAGATGGGGATGACAGGTTTGGACTCCAAACGAATAGACCTATAGAAGGATAAGACAAAAAAGGAGAAAAGCACAATAAGCCTTCATAATTACTTAATTTCAAAAGCATCAAAGATAGCTGAAATTTAATATAGTCACATATGGCTGATGTTGAAATAAAGCCGCTCAAGTCTCAAAATGTCGAGAGTATACTGTGTTAAAGGTCAGCTGAGGACATCAAAAACCAAGACTGACACAAGATGTGCTTTCTAGTTTGAAATAGTATTATTACAATCTGGTTCAGTAAACACCGAACACACAACCATTCTTTTTTGGAGCACATAGTGAAACCAAGTAATGACTTCGGGCCTCCATAATCAAGATCCTTACGTCGATACTCCTTGTGAATCAATTTTTCATAAACCTAAACTGGATCTACTTCACAACTACATATAAGTTTCATGTCTCATGTTACCTCATTACTAGCACAATGAGTACTTCAAGAAATGTAATTTAATTGAGATCACAAGGATTTAATTTGACATAATATATTAGTACTTCATTACATATTCTGCTGAAAATTAATTTAAATGACTTGTGAAAACAATTTCAAATCAAGTTGTTGAGAAAATATAATTAATACGCAACTCGAAAAAGAACAAGGAAATTGTCCATTCTAAAACAGAAGTAGAACTAAACCATGTAAATATATGTGCCTAATCCAAAAAGACTGAACTCTGGTGTGGAAATAAACAGAAAATGCTCTATTGCTTGGACACAATCAAGGAAAATGCTTCATGCTAAATAACTGTTATTACTATGAGAGGGAATATACCTCCACCACCATTCATGGTCTTCCACTGCCAGTTGAAAGAATGTCAGGCCAACACTTAACATTGTGGTGAGAATGACAAGACTTGCAAATGCAATGAACAAAATGCCAGGAAGAGTAGATATTTTATATCCCCATACTGTAGCACACAAGTGGTGAAACTCAAGAACTGTAGCACTGAAAGGTAAAAGACCTCCAAGAAACATTTCAGCTGGGATTTTCCGGTACCAAGCCAGCGATGGAATCTCTCTTCGGTGCTTTTTTGTGACAGAAGGTGCTTGGAATTCAGACTTATAGTGGTGGCCAACCATCCCACCAAGGGCAAGTAATGGAATTGCAACAAGAGTATATATGAGAAATATGACAAATATGGTTCCAAATGGAAGAGCTGCAGTCACCCCAAAATATATGGCCAGTGAGTTAAGGATAAATAGAGTGAAGAGAAAAGGAACGGGGAAGAGCAACCCAGCCAGAAGAATGCTCCTTTGCTGCATAAGTTACATAATACAATCACTTTCAGTTAAGAAATCTAAAAGCAATAGAGATGTATTTATTGAGCTGGGAAATCGACATTATTACCCATCCATTTTCAACAAATTGACTGTAGAAAGATGCAGTGCTATAGCCAGCAACTGCAGATGAAAGAGTATAAATTCCAAATATAGAAGTATAGAGAGCGCCATGGTTGTATGGATAGAGGATGCCCAGAAAAGCCAAAACAAATAAGGCAAAAACCCTGTAGAACCAGAAGCAAATCCTTCACGTGGTTAACGTGAGCAAAAACAAAAAAACCTTTCACCTCATTCCCCTTAATGAATCTTAAAATTTAGGTCACTCAACCATAGAGATGGGTGCCCTAAGTTACAGAAAAGAAGCACACTTGAGTAATAAAACCAAGCACGACCACTCTATGATCAGTGCGTCAAGAAGTACTTTAAACATAATTTTGAGAAGGTGTTTACACCAATATTGACAATTATAGGTAAAATACAGGATGATAACAACATGAAATAAGGTGGTTTCACGGCACGCCTAAACGTTGAAACAATAATGGCTCCATGAAGACCAAAGTCAGATAATTCTTTATCATTTTCTTTTTCTCTTCTCCTGTCATATTTTCTGTCGAGGATTAAAGCACAGTAGAAAACTGATTACATGAAAAAAGAGGACAAGAATGACACTTTATTTCCCTTTCTTAGATGGCTAATGATCAATAGTGAGGACAATAGACTCAAGGTAAATATGGAGACCAGGAGCAAGACGGGGAGGCACGTCTACAATCACTGCTTGCCAAAATGTCAGTGAATCTTTCTACTATTTTCTAGTAGGATTTGAAAGCAGATGACTCAGGTTCAAGACACAATCATTTCAGTTGTGTTGAAAAATAAGATCACCTAGATTCTTTTGATTCTCCCTGTAACACTGGACTAGTCTAAACAGACATATAGCTGTTATCGAAAATATTTAACAAGCAACATTGACAGTAAAAAAGATGACAGTCAGTCACAGGGTCAAAGCTTCTTGAGATGCATGCTTAAAGATAAAAGAGAACTAGCATCCACAGGCTACAAAACATTCATATTATTGTAGCTACCACAAAACTCATTATAGCAGTTTATGATATCGTAGCTACCAAATTTAAATTATGAAGCACGTGGTTAAAAGATTGTTACATAACGTAGTACAGAGTTTAAACTAAAGGAAAGAGAGAAGAAAACTGCATACATGGTCAACAATTGTGTACCGGAACCCAAAACAGCACAAAATAATGGCATGTTGGTGGGACATCTGAAAACATCACTGTGAATGTATTTCCAACCAACCTCTTTCTCCTCCTCTTCATCACCAACCGACCATCTGAAAATCAAATAAAAGACAGAAAATTGAAAGAAGACAGTCAGTCTTGAGTCCAGTGAAATCAAGCACGTCACAGGAATTGGTACAACTAGCAGAGGCACCAAGACCAGTGGTTAGTATCACAGCCCAGAAAATTACTTTCTCATATCATTCTTGAGATGCCGCATGAAAAGCACAGTAAGCAGACCCATAACAAGAATAATCATAACAATTGAATTAACACATGAGAACCAATGAGTTTTTCGCAGTATAGGCATCATAGAAGTCTGTGAGTATCTGTCCATTCTGTTCTTGTATGGAGTAGAGGTGTCTTTCCAGAACACTGAATATATGAACTCAACATCAAGGTCAACATCTTCTGTCACATCCGAAACCTGACTTGGATCACCAAAGGCACGAATTTCTATGACTTGGTTGCCATTATAAAGAGCATCAAACTGAACGTGCTTAAAGAGAAAATACATTGGCCCCTTACCATCAACAGCCCAGCTTTCGTCTTCAACTTTCCCGACGAAAGCCCACAAAGGAAGATCATCATAGTACATCTGAAAGTAAAAGTCATTCATTATAGCATCCCTGAATTTCGCTACATTGCCCCTATCAAGCTTCCTGTTGCAAAGAACTACCCCAGTTTTGTTCACTGCAAATTCCAACTTATATAGAGCATTTGCTAAACGATCGCCATTCAAAACTTCTCCAAGAGTTTCCTTCTTTTCAAGAATCCGGTCTGTACAAAAAAAAACGACAAATGATGATCGCGCCAAATTGCGTAAAGACACTTGCACATGCAAGTCAACCAACTCACAAACTGAATTGAAGAGTTAGGGCTTGTTTGATAAAAGTTTTAGCATTTGATAAAAGTTGATGAAATGTGCAGTTGAAAAATTGATAAAAGTTTTAGATCCCATAAAATATGTAGTTAAAAAATTATTTATTGACTTTAACCTCATCTTTTTGGCAACTTATTAAGCTTTCCCAAGAAAGCACTTAATGTGGAAACGTAGACTGTTAAGATCATGTTTAGTATCATAAATGATTTTCATCATCTTTTGTACTTGGTCTCGTACTGGGCTTAGTTTCCATAAATAATTATATTCATAAGGTTTAGGTTGTTGTGCCATAATGCTATTGAAACAACAGACTTTTTTGCTTTGTGGGGCAACATACAAAGAGAAAACCTGAACTTCTGGTTTAATTAGGAGCACACACCTCACACCTTGTGAGGCATCTGCCTAGTAAAATAGCACCTCGAGGCACATGCCTTAATTAAGATAATCAATATTTTGTTAACAAATGGGATAAGCCTGCACATATAGGCATACATCAAAATCTATACAAGAAGGTATGGTTAATGGGCTGCAGAAGACCAGATGAATGTACATAAAAAAAAAAAAAAAGGATTTTCAGTGCTTGCTCGCAAAAATCCCCACATTATGCAATGTGGTTTTGCATGGATCTTTCCATGCGCATGGCAGCAAAAAGAAAAGAAAAGAAAAATGTTACACTATACTCCAATTATGGTATTTATGATCATGCCACACATACTCTTAGTTGATATGAAAGCCAAAAAAAAAGGAGACGTTAGAAGTTCTTTAACCATTTGTAATTGGAGGCTTAGAGGATTAGTGTGCATAGCTAACCTGGACGACAGAAAGGCATTTCATAATATTGGTATGTTTCACTGCAAGAGAACAATGAGCAGAACAATATCAGACCTGATATTTCAAAGTTCCGTGATGTAAGAGCATTCTAGAAATTTAAGACTGCCACTAAAGAACCTCAGTTTTTAAACTCCCTCTGGCAGGGTTAGTGAAGAATCTATTATAATGCACGTGGTAGTAAAAGGGTTAAAAAAAAAGGTGATTAGTCTTCCTGGTTACAACTGAATTCTTTCGCAAAACAGATATATGGATTTAAAGATGCTGAAAAAGAAGAAAGCTGGATAAAAGACGCTTAAATTCAGCTTCTTTGCAATCCTTGAATAGCCTCTAAACAGTAAGTAAAGATTAAATTTATTTTTTAGAACGTATTTTAACGGCCAAGCACTTGCCTTGGCAGCAAAAGTGGCACAGACAGGAAAGATGCAAAATTAAATTTGGACCGAGAGAATGGTATACTAATATCACTAGAGGAATTCGTCCTACTATACATATGTTATGGACTCAATGACCAGAGCCAGCTACACAGGCTACAGCCCCTCACTACTAAAACTAATAAAGGATAAATGGACAATGGAATACATTTTTATCAGCAAGACAGCAACAAAACCTTGAAGACAACATAGAAAACACAAATGAAGGCTCATGGGCGGCATGTAAAACAGTACTCAGAATTTTCCAAGTTACGTGCCAATTTACAATTCTATGAGAAAACTTAAGCATTTCAATCTGGGTGTAACCTTCTAAGTTCTATTATAGCTTCTTATATAGTACCCCAAATGTTGCATTCACTAGAATGGGAGGACTTTAGAAAAGATCTTGGAATGGGAATTAGAAATAATCTAATTTGAATTGATTAGCAAAAACCCAATTAGAAGGCCCGAATTCTACTAAACCAAACATTGCATAAGAATAATATCAATAATCAGCTTATTCGTCCGTCACCTTGATGATCATGCAATGAAGAACTGATAAAAACTCAGTGATAACTATCCCGACTAAAGGATCATCATCAACAATACAAACAACAGATCACATGCATTTCAACATCCAGATTCAAGAGTCAAGCAAATGTCGAAGACATATTTTCTGGAAGCCTCCAACCATTTCTCCTGAGAACTTACGTTATCCTGTTAAAATGGACGAACTAAAGTGACATTTGTGTCTTTTGGCCGGCTTATTCCACACTTCCATTCATCAAAAACAAAGTAGCCAGAACCAAAATCCCTTACAAGGGAAATGAAGTGAATTACAATCCACGTCTTTAAAATTGAGATCATACATTCAATGTCCTCATTTCAAATTGCTAAAGTTGCCCAGCTAGTAAAATTACCAAAAATAAAAATGGTTCTTTTTATAATCATTTTACTTGAATAACTCAGTTAAACCCATTATATAAATATGAAAAAATAATAATAATAATAAATTGATGGATGTGATGAATTAAGATCTGGGCAGGGGAAATGATACCTGGGGTTGTAAAGAGGGCCAACTTTATTGACATACAGGGGGACGTGATCTCCCACATTGTAAGCAGTGGCAGATAAAAGTAAGAGGGGCACGAGCAAAGTGATAGTCAAAAGCAGAAAATTCAAGATACCCATTTCAGTTTGTGAGATACTCTTGATCTCTATTGTGATGGCAACAGTTTTTGCTTCTCTTCTTGAAGGGTGGTGGCCCCGATGGGAGGATGGTGTTTCTGGTGTAGGGAGTAGAGAGTTTGGGGGCGTTTGGTAAAGGAGGGTCAATGACAGTAACGATTCCTTCCCTGAAAATACCGTCTTGAGAGTTAATTTATCAAAGGGCCACTTAACTTTGTTATACATTACTACTTGCTCATCAAAATTTAAAAAATTACGCTTTATTCGCTGAACTTTGAAATAAATAAAAGATTACTCATTGCTTAACCAAATTTAAACAAAGTTACTCATCAATCACCATATCATTTCCATCAGTATTATTATAATAAAGATCACTGAGCAACGAATAACTTTATTCAAATATAGATGTGCAATAAGTAACTTTGTAAATTTCGATGAGCAAATAGTAACCATAAATTAAATTAACTCCCTTCTCGAAGGGTAATTGACCAAGGGTGGTAAAAGAACTAAAATCAAGCGAACAAAATCATAATCAAATCAAACTGGTTTGTTCAATTTTGTTCGATTCTCTTTAAATTTTAAACAGTTTTAGCTTCTAAAAAAATAGTTAAAAAAAAACTAGTTGATTCTGATTCGACTTTAATTTTAGTATCGAGAACGAGTTTTGGCCTTTTTAACAATAACAACGCATGCTATAACACTATCTTATGTGGCATATAAGTAGTAAGTCCAATTAAATATGGTGTTATGAGATGTATTTAATTGGGCATACTTTGTGCTGCCACATGAGATGGTTTTTAGCACCTTTAATGTCATATAACATTATTTTTTTTCTAATAATTGAGGCTAGTGGACATGAACTTATTAATCATTTTTTCTACACCACAATAAATATTAGAAACCGCTATTTTCATCCAACATTTTTATATATCTATCTACTTTTCGAAAAAAAATTCCTATATTACATTTTGAACCTTATACAAATTTACATAAATAGACAAGGAAAAAATAGAGTAAATCTAGAACCATGCTTTATGTCCCGACTCAATGATCGGGACAAAAACAGGAGCACCAACTGACGCTCCCCTATTGGATGGGGGGCGGCTGTGTAATAGGGGGCGCTAGTTGGTGCTCTTGTTTTTGTCCCGGTTATTGAGCCGGGACAAATGGTGTTACTGGTAAATGTATCACTCTAAATTCAGTAACTAATATTTATCCCACTAATATTCCCGGATTGTTTTGGTCGAAGAAAGGTTTCGATTTTAAATCTCATCTTGTCAAAAACTGATGGTTTATTGGTAACACAACGAGCATCTGCTAGCTTCATCTGCATTCGTTCATCTAACCAGGCTTCAGAACAGAAACATGAAAAAATCAATCGTTCATTCTGATCCTTTCCAATTTGATTCTAATGAGATTTCTGCCTCAACAACCATATTTCTTATTCCTTTTTGCAAACTCATCACACGAAACTGCTATCGATATCCGTGCTTCTTTTTTTTTTTTTTTTTTCCCCTGTTTAAGTTGTTCGAAGTAATGAAGAATAGAGAATAGCTTGTGATGAAGATTTTCTTGATGTTTTCTTAATTTTCGTTCGTCTTTTAACTCGTGCCCAGTCGACTCAAATGCATCTTTCATTTGATGTTTGCTCCTCCTATTTCCTAGAAACTTTATCTTCAGTTATTTCCTTCATCGACTCAGCAAAATTCCTGTTGATCTCTTTTTTTTCCTAATTCTTTAATCCATTTATTTCAGTGATCCAGTTCCCTTTTCAATGTTTTAATTAGCGACGAATTTAATGCAAGCTTCTCTTCAAGTTTCCAAATCCTATTAAGGGCTTGTTTGTCTCCCATTATTAGGAGAAAAATAGAGTAATGAATAGTATTTTTTGGAGAATGTGTGGTTGAAATTTAAAATAATTTTATTGATTTGTGTGTAGAATATTTTATTGGGTTAATGTGTGGTGGAGAATCTTATGTAGCAAACAATGTTTTAGATTAATAGTAGACAAACATGGACTAAGTAATTTAATGAATGTTTGGAGGCTGTAAGGGGCCGTTTGTCAGGAATGGAAGAGCAAAACATGTACGTAACAATTTAAATAATGATTTATCAACAAATAATATGACGAGATTTCATTAGATTAAAATCTTGTCAATCCAATAATTTTTCATTTACATTTCGACACCTCGTCATTATGTAAATAGTTATGTACAATAAACAAATCACACGAAACTGCTATCGATATTCGTGCCTTTTTTTTTTCCCCTGTTTAAGTTTGTTCGAAGTAACGAAGAATAGAGAATAGCTTGTGATGAAGATTTTCTTGATGTTTTCTTAATTTTCGTTCATCTTTTAACTCGTGCCCAATCGACTCAAATGCATCTTTTATTTGATGTTTGCTCCTTGTATTTCCTAGAAACTTTATATTCAGTTATTTCCTTCGTCGACTCAGCAAAATTCCTGTTGATCTCTTTTTTTTTTCCTAATTCTTTAGTCCATTTGAGTGATCCAGTTCCCTTTTCAATGTTTTAATTAGCCACGTATTTAATGCAAGCTTCTCTTCAAGTTTCCAAATCTTATTAAGGGCTTGTTTGTCTTTCATTATTAGGAGAAAAATAGAGTAATGAATAGTATTTTTTGAAAAATGTGTGGTTGAAAATTAAATTAATTTTATTGATTTGTGTGTAGAATATTTTATTGGGTTAATGTGTGGTGGAGAATATTATGTAGTAAACGATGATTTAGATTAATGATAGACAAACATGGACTAAGTAATTTAATGGATGTTTGCTGTAAGGGGCCGTTTGTCAGGAATGGAAGAGCAAAACATGTACGTAACAATTTAAATAATGGTTTATCAACAAATAATATGACGAGATTTCATTAGATTAAAATCTTGTTGATCCAATAATTTTTCTACTTACATTTCGACACCTCATCATTATGTAAATAGTTATATACAAGAAACATTTTTCACACACACTCTTTTTCAATGCCCCTAATTTAGTCATTTGCATTGAATGAGAGACTTATTATTTTGATTCTAGATGAGCATAAATTTGCATCATTAGTTTGGAAAATTTGGTACTATAATTACAAAAATGTCAAAATTCTTCAAACTTGAACGCCCTCAAAAACATGATCAGCAACCAAAGTTTTGAGGATACATGTGAATGTTTCAAAGCTAATAAAAATTTCAAATTTAAGTCAACAAATAAGTTAAACCGCACGATTCATGCGATTCACAACTTTTCGACTACAGGTTCATCGACTTTTATCAAAATTTACTAACTATTTGATTTTAATCTTATTTAACAGTGCCCTTAATTGTTCACTAAAATTTTTATCAATTTTTTTAGCTGAACCAAAGACAATGATGCTATAAATTGGTTATATTTGTTGGTTCTACGTTCCTTCTGAATATTTATCTTTCGCTAGTGTGTCAAGGATAAAGCAAATCACTTCATCGACATTTAAAAAAAACACAAAATTCATAATGACTTGGGAGACCTGTTCAAAAATTTAAATTCTTGTCTCCCTCATCAACTAGCACCAATTTTGAATAAATTTTTGAAAGTTGACTATATTTAGCCCAAATTTGGTTTTTACTAAAAATCACATTTTCAGTTAGATTTTAATGAAATTTGATGAAATGTCTAGTTGATAAGATCAGTAATTCGAAAAAATGAAAAATGAAAAGATTAGAAATTTAGAACAATATTCTCTATGTGATACACAAGTTTTTGTGACCGAGCCATCAGCAATATGGGCATTTTTTCACTACTTTGTTCAATACGACATTGATTATGATTTAATCTTGTAGCTTTTGAGCGTTCGTCGACTTTTTTATATTAGCAGATGAGCCTTTTGCCCATCACTTGAGAGCTTTTCTCGCTACATGACAAGTTCGATATGATGAAGTGCGTAGAATTAGTCTATGTTTTGCTCATTATTTTCTAGACGGTTATAAACATCTTGGTTAAAAAACACTTTTGATCAAATCACTCTTTATTTACACGATTTTATATGTTTGAGTAAAATACATTGATCAAATAAAATAGAAAAATATTATTTATCATCACGATGATAGAAAATTGGTAATGTGATAACTCATTATCCTTCACATTTATCTCTCTCTCTCTCTCTCTCCTCCATCATTCTCATAAAGATTGAACTGCCCAATTTTATTATTCTACATAAACTGTCACATCATCGATATTTCATTATTATAATGATAAATAAGTTGTAGTTCAAATTATGTTTGAGAAATTAAGATCATTAGCTAGACTTATTGTCAAACAATCAATGCATGGACCATGACTGAAAATTTTAAATATTAATTTGTGACTGGACATTAAAAATGACATGGGGGACCTATTCAGAAAAATTGAATTCTTGAATCACTTATCAACAAAGCAGCAATTTGGAATACATTTCTGAAAAGTTGACTTTAATTAATGTTACATTAAAAAATTGAAAAAAATATTTAATTGTCAAGAAAGCTATAATAAGCATTGACGAAATTAATAAGGAAAATTAAGATTAGACTCCTCAACCTTTAACAAATAGTAACATCAAATCTTTTGTGGACGG
The DNA here is from genome assembly GCA_903798255.1 of Fraxinus quadrangulata. Lineage (NCBI taxonomy): Eukaryota > Viridiplantae > Streptophyta > Magnoliopsida > Lamiales > Oleaceae > Fraxinus > Fraxinus quadrangulata. Next base: position 93,288 of record CAIGRB010108267.1, read on the forward strand.
AAACGTCGGTTTGATGGTTAACAATTAAAATTTGAATTAAAATGTCTACCCTTCACATAAAATTTTTAAAAAATATCTTTCAATATGATCAACAGATTGTGATCAACGTGTTATAATAATTTTGCTTGCACACAGTTAACTAAAAGGGCTTTGACAAGTGCTGCGTTGGCAAAATTCGTGTGGATTTTTTTTGCTTACTAAAGACATGCGTCATCTTCTAAAATATTCATTAAGGTTAAAAATCCTATTTATCAACACAAATTTCAAAGAATACTAACCCGGTTTGTTTTGGATTAAAATTCAATTAAAATCTCAAGTCAAAGCAAATAATTAATTTTAAGCACACATTTTATGGAATTCACAATTTTTCAACAACATATTTTATCAATTTTTATTAAAATTTATTAAAAAATTAATTTTAATCACTACTAAACATGGATTAAAGATCTCACCAATCCCATTATTCTCTACACAAATCTTGCACATTTTTCAACATGGAATACAGTCTGATATGTACTCAGAATAGCAGAAACAACAAAGGGACATTTGTTTGTCTCATACAAAATTAAAACTTTTCTAAGCCAATCATTGATTAAAGGAATGAGAAACACAAAATATTTGCACATCCCTAGGCAAGTGAGCATAGATCATTTGAGTATGATTGCTGGTTCATCCTGAAAAATTTAGCCATATTTGTCATCTATTTTATCAAATATTATTTACTACAGTAAACAATCTCCACCACATATTCACTAAATAAAATATTCTACACACAAACCAATAAAATTACTTTACTTTTCAACCACACATTCTCCAAAAAATATTATTCAAAACTCTATTTCTTCTCCCATATAAACAAGCACTTAAGCTATTAAGGCAGTAGTTTAATTTCTTTATAAATTTAAGGCCATCTTTGTACTAATTTATAAAAAATGGGTTTAATGGAAAAGAATATTGATGCGGGCACGGTTATAGGTGATGACAAGAAATGGATGCTGACCCATCAACAAACAACTCCATATCAATCCCGGGATGGGTTCATAATATGCACAAGTTGGTTCTTCTTGGTGGTTGTTTAATAATGTTTTGGCTTAATAGCCTTTCATAAAAGCAAAATTTTAATGCAATAACATTTATATCTTTAATGGTTTAAGCTTTCGAATGTTTAGAGCTCGTTTGCAGGATTTTTAAAAAGTCAGAAGTTAAATATGATGTTAAAAAGTTGTTTTTGAACATATTTGAATAATTTTCTAAAATTGTTGTATTCGATTATAGAACTTCTAGAGGATTGACTCAAAAAATTATTTAACAAACAAAAACTTTGAGGTGTGTTTGAGCCACATTATTTTGGAAGAATGTATTTTGGAATAGTAGATTGATGAAAAATATGTGGTTGAAAAAAAAGTTATTTATGTGATAGAAAATATTATTTTATTGAAGAATATATGATTAAAAATAAGTAAAAGAATGAGGGCTTGTTTGGGAGTGATTAAAATTCTATTAAAATTGAAAATATAACTATTATTGAGTCACACTCGTTTAATAAAAGTCAACAATAAAGATTAATTTTTCAATTTTAATCCGATTTTAATTTCTATCAAACAACATCTGAAAATAAAAATTTTAACGTGACTCAAACGGGGCAAAAATTCTATAAAAGGCATCAATCACTCAATCAAGAAATCACCTTTAAGATCTTTCTTTTTTATCCATTGTCTCACCTCTTGTTGACTTGCTGTATTTTGAATTTTCGTTTTTACTGTTCATATTTTATTAATTTTTTCATACTTTCAGCTCTGGAGATTCGCACAAAAGGGACCAATGGTATAACATAGGCGGTTAAAGAGAGAGAAAGTGGAGTGGGAGGCACTGATTCTAGTACTTTCCTGCTGATGACCCTACAATTTCTTATGTACAGACTTGAGTAATAATAGTTTTTTTTGTTTTTGTGTTGCAAACCCCACAAAGCCTCGTGGCATCGGAGAGCTTTGCAAGGACAAGATTTTGCTTACCATTTGAGAGAGTAAGAGTTGGAGACCCCTTTGGGTGGCTACTGCTATAATTTTGACAAGAAAGCTTTGATCTTTTTGTAGTTCTTTCTTAAAGGCCCACCCACCGCCACCCCACCTTTCAAAAGTTGAGTTTTTGGACTATAAAGTGGACTTTCTGTATAGAACTACCCTTGAAAAAACTGAGGTGAACAAGTGAAAAATATCCAGTAAGTATTTTTTCTCCAAGAGTTAGTAATTTTTCATATCATTCTTTTGGAAACTGTCGTTTCTTCCGAGGAAGAAAGGTGTGAAAGAGAATTTTGCATGGCAAGTCACAGAGTTGGACAGCATGTTTTATCGGAATCGGGGCCCTCACGGCACCACGATATTTCATATGCAGTTCCTCACACGCTTCATCTTCCTTCTAATACAAGCTTCATGTATATTGCTCAGAATTAAAAAAAATAAAATCTTTTTTTCCATTTCTGACATGGGATTTTAATTTTATGTTCTTTTTTGTTACAGAAATCAAGAAGGGTCTGCTTTTGATTTTGAAATTGAGGAGCTAGAGGAGGCTATTGCCCTGCAAAGAGTTGAGATAAATAATAATGATGAAGCAAAACAAAGTACGCAATTTCCTCTCTCCATTTTCTGACGGGGTAGGGTGGGGTGGGGTGAGGTGGTAGTGAGAAGTGAGAGAGGCAACCATTT
>CAIGRB010108295.1:1539-19714 GCA_903798255.1 Fraxinus quadrangulata
ATATATATATATATATATATATATATATATAATTGATGCATATTTATCGGAAGATTTATTATTTAATTGAATTAATGTTCTAATAAATTAAATAATAGAATTCGCAAATTTAAGTCTTGATAATTTATTAAACACAATGAGTTGATTGTAAAATACAAATTACATATGACAGAATCTTAAATCCTCCGTGATTGTAATCGTTATTTTAGTTAGATTATCACGTGTGACATTTCTTATTTGTGAAGTAAATAACTAATCTTATAAGTTAAAGTGTGATGACACTTAAATGAACACGTGAATGTTTTGTTTTATAACATTGGAGAACCGTTGGCACTACACCAAAAAACACCTTTTGCAACGGCCAAAAAACACTGTGGTAGAACTTTTGCAGCGTTTTAGTGTATGTTGCGGGGGTCGATATTGCTGTTGAGGGAAGACTTTTTTGCAGCGTTTATTTACCATTGTGAAAAACCCTTTTGCAACATTTTTTAAATGTTGCAATAGACTTTTTTGCAGCGTTTATTCACCATTGTGAAAAACCTTTTTGCAGCGTTTTTTAAATGTTGTGGTAGACCATTTTGCAAAGTTTATTCACCGTTGCGAAAAACCATCTTGCAACATTTTTTAAATGCTGCGGTAGACCCTTTTATAGCATTTTTTAAACGTTGCAACAGACTCTTTTGCAACGTTTTTCCAACATTGCCGTAGACTTTTTTTTTTTTTTTTTTAGGTTATATGGTAATTGACCGACAAAATTGAAAATGGAACTTTGTCAACAAATTTGGGAATTACATAAAAATTGATAATTTCATTAAAAATTTTTGAATCAAAAGAACATTAGAATGTGCAACACATCATTGAATCAATACAAAATTTGGATTTCCTGAGCATAGCTGATAAAATTTGGTCTTACTGTTCCAAATATACATGGGATAACTTTGTTATCAAAGGTCTAAAACTTGCAACAATTTCCATAAACAAGTGGTGGCAACAATTGAACTCGTGTCTTTTGCATGCTTGAATAACATGTTAAATCACCTCTCTAAAGGTTGTGCTCCTTACTTCTACACGTGGTACTTCAAATCCAATGTGGGTCGTAACATGCTTGGCGAAAACATCGAACTTTGGCCTTAAAAGACTTTGTCGCTCGCCCACCATCAACACCAAATTTATTGAACCTACAAGCAGATAAATATCCCTTAAAATGGATGCATGAGTAAAGACAATAATCCATTAGAGTACTCAAATGTGTCAAATGTAAGCGAAGAGGCTATGATATCTGACCCCAGTGGGGCTACATAGTATGTTTAAATTGACTACTCTGACATGTTTCAACCCAACTCACTTTTATATGTTTAAATTGTATTACATTTTAACATTCTAAATATTACTTCCGAGGAATAGTAAATACAACTCCAACAGAACATTATTACGCAAAGTACATATACGAACCTATACGATCAATTATATCACGACATTCGCCAAGTACATATACAACCTATTTGGTACAAAAACACGATGCCTGAACATTTCACCAAAACATTATTACGCAAAGTGATTGATAGCACCAATATAAAACATTTAAATGTCACTGTAAGTTCCATATTTCATGATCATCTGCAAACAAACGTTTTGTGACTTGTCCTAAAACTCTTTGATTAACACAAAGCTAATGATTCTGAAGCCATTGTTGTCTTTCAGCATCATGTGTTCTCTAACACAAACAATAAGAAAGCACTTACATTGTACACACTCAGTAAGACCAATATAAGCGCTATTTCCTTTCTCTACATGTGTTGACACATCATTGGTTAGTTTACATGATAACACTTGTGGCTTTCAATAAAACCAGCTTTCAATTGGTTATTGTTTTCTCTGATTTGTCTTGCCTTAAGCTTGCATCTAGTAATTGATTTTGTAAGTATTGATTTTGGTGGTTTGGAAATGCTCGACTTATTAATTAATTCTTATTCTCCTCCTCCAATTTGTGGACCCGAATCTCTGCTTCCTTGGCCCTCTCATCTGCCTTGAGAACTAGTTCTATTTAAGAAACACAGGAAATACCTTGCAAAACAATACAAACGAATTTTTTTCCACCAAACACAGGAAAAAGAAAATAAAACAATGGTTTTAACAGACATACATCGAGTTGTTTCTGAGTGTTTTTGGATCTCTTCTTGGGTCTGCGAGCGGGTTTCGAACCAGTTAAAGCATACACATCATCATCGATCTCCTCCCTTGACAACGAAATCCAAATCTTCATCTTCTCCTTCCTCTCCACGCCNAACAATACAAACGAATTTTTTTCCACCAAACACAGGAAAAAGAAAATAAAACAATGGTTTTAACAGACATACATCGAGTTGTTTCTGAATGTTTTTGGATCTCTTGGGTCTGCGAGTGGGTTTCGAACCAGTTAAAGTATAATCATCATCAATCTCCTCCCTTGACAACAAAATCCAAATATTTCAACTGAGGTATGAAGAATCGATGAAGGAAGATGGCAAGAAGATTTCGACTGGGGTCTGAAGAATCGACGAAGGAAGATGGCTAGAAGAGTCTGAAGATGGCTAGCTAGGTTGAGGAGAAAGACAAATGAATTGGGTATCCAGCATTTGTAAACCTAAGACTTTGGGCGGGTTGGGTTAACCTGGTCCATAATTAAAAAATTGGCCCAACCCAATTCGCCTAACCCTTTTAATTTTCGCAACGTTTATTAAACATTGCTAAAAGGATCGTTTGCAACGTTGAATAAACGTTGCAAACTTCGGGCGGGTCGGGGTAAACCGGTCCATAATTAAAAAAAAATTGGCCCAACCCAATTCGCCTAACCCCTTTACTTTTCTCAACGTTTATTAAATGTTGCTAAAAGGATCGTTTGCAACGTTGAATAAACGTTGCAAAAAGTGCCTTTCGCAACGTTTAATAAACGTGTCATCGACCTAAAGTTCTTTACAAGGGTTATATAAAAAGCAAATAAGAAGATGTTACAAAAAAAAAAAAATGAAAAAATTGATAAATAACACACGTACATAAATGTATGAATTGCATTGATTAAGCCCCAAACATTCAGTCAATAGAACTATATCTCTAATACGAGGCGATAGTTTAATTTTAGATGTTGAAGTAATCAAAAATAGGAGAATCCCTACTTGTTAAAGTGTGAACTTCTAATAGTTTGATACATCCGAACTAAGAGAGGATAAGGAGTAGATATAAATGAGTTCAACTTTTAAGTTTGGGGGTGTGTGCATTCTCGAGTAAAATAAGGAAATATTTGACTACATTGGGTCAGGTGTTGAGCTAATCATGATCTTAACATGTTAGCATGAGTTTTCACACATATACACGTCAAGTTATGCACGCAACATGTGGAGATTGATTTGATTTTGTACTGCTGTAGTTGTTCATTTTGTTTAGTACTAAGTTCCAGTCCTGAGACATGGCAGGTCATTAAACCATGTTTTATGTGGAATTAAGTTTTAGTTTTTTTCGAGTACGAACAAAGGTTTTAATTTGGGGGTGTTTGATAAGTGCATTTTTGTGTGCTTATTCAGGGCTATATTACTAAAATTTTATGTCGTTTTGATCAAGATAGAAGAAAGAATAAAGAAAATTTGCGAAAGTTTTATAACTGGGCAGCTGCCCAATTATATTGGTCGAGCGGCCGCCTCACCATCAACATCATCAACAAAAGCTATTTTTTAAGCCTGGGTAGCCGTCCCATTTTCTACTGGGCGCCCACTTTGGCCAAATCATGAAAAAAATTCTGGTTTCCTTATTTCAATAGAAATTTTATGGAAACGAATCTTAGGACGTCTCTTAAAACCCTAGGGCGATTCAAATGTGGGGGGGGGGGACTCATTACAACATATTTTAGAAGACTTTTGAGAGAAGAAAAGAGGCAAAAACGTGAAGACGACTCCAAGAACACGAAGATTCAATTGAAGATTAATNGTTAATTCTGTACTAGGGAACGATGAACTATGTAATATGATTTTTAATTCTTAGTTTTACAATTCTTGACATCAAAAACACGTTTTGAATATTTGAATGATTTATATGATTTTATTTTCTCCATGATTATAGTGCACGATAATTATATGATTTTGGTGATTTATTTCATGCATTCGAGAGAAGGGAAATAAATTCGACATATATAAATCGTCATAGGGTCCGATAAGGAATAGGAATATACCGATATGCCTAATGTGAATCTTTAGGTGTTTATAAAAACTCATGCATTCTTTTATATTTGCATCCATCATAGAAATATAGTTGGGTCATATATGAGAATAAGTTTAACTTTACTCGAGAGAAACAGTTAAATAATTTAGGAGCACTGATTCGTCAATATTTCCAATCATGTGTCAAAGTGTAAAACTAAGTTTAAAAAGATTATTACATTAAGATTCGTAATTCTAGTACATTCATCACATATTAGAAAACACCTGAAATCATATTCAAATCCAATTTGCATTTAGTTAATTAATTAATTCATACTTTCATATTTGTCATTAATTCATTTATAATTTCATCAACACAAACACTTTCCTTTGTTTGTTTCGGTTTAGATCAAAATAATTAGAATTAGAACTAATAAATTCTTGTGGGAAAGATATTCGGACTCAAAAAGTCCACTTTATTACTTGTAACGAACCGTACATTTGCAGGGTTTTAATTCGAAATATATTTTCGTATAACAGTAATCCCGTTGCTATTCCTAAAAATGTCGTAGCTAAAGCAACCATTCCTTTTGCTCTTATAGCTGCAAGTAAAGAGCGATATAAAAATGTTTTTATTGTCACTCCAGGGCCATCAATAAAGTAAACTCCATCATTTCTATTGAAAATATCACCTAAAATCATATTATACGCTCTTTTTAGTTCTAAATTTAATTTAATTTCACATAACATATCTTCATCAAAAACGATTATCTTAATTCATCAACAATAGTTTTCGAAATATGATTGTTTTCTTCATTTTTTAAATGATGCTCGACAATTTCGTATGTAATTATTCACTGTTTTACCTGAAAGCTTTAACATTTCATTTAACTCATTTAAAGCTTTTATTTCAGTCGTTTTGGTACTTATATCTTGTTTTACATAATCTTCCACTATATTTTGCTTAAATTTATTCCATAATTTTTTGGGATCATGCGGATCGCACAATGTTAAAATTTTATCGAATAGTTGACGCAATGTATTTGGCATTTGATATTGAGAAGCTTCATGTAAACACATTTCACAATCAATATCACCATTAAGCAAACCATGTAATACCGTAGCTTCACGAAATGTCGAAGCATGAACTATATTAACTATTTTTAAATCTTCATATTAACTTGATCCCTTAACGTGGTTTAGAAGCTTTCTTAAATAATATCTCTCTTCTTCTATAATATTTACAGAAATAATTCGTCATATTGAAAAAGTTTTGTTTTTTCTTTCAGACCATACTTTTCATTTTTGAATTCCACACAAAATGTTCTGGAAATTCTCTGTATAGTAATGTTATCGCTTAAGCATTGGTAACATTAGCACGAAAATATTTGTTAACATTAACTTTTGGAAATAATCTTTTTTCACAACTTCTTCTATATCATCAAATTCTTTGTAAGTAATGGACTAATAGTTTTCTAAATGTAGTTGTAGAGAAGTAACAAATGGACTCATATCATATAAGGGAAATGCGAAAATTCTCCACGTAGCTTCAGGTGGAGATACCAATCGAGCTTATTGGTACATTTTAATTTCATCATAAACAAAATTGGGATTATTTTCATTTATAGTAAAATGAACTTTATCGTGACCTTTATAAACATATTTATATAAATATTTAACAGCCTGGATTGTTGAACATGTCTCAACATTAATATAGGAATTATACTTCGTTAATAAATATGGATTATATGGAACCACCCACCTGTTATCCAAATAATGATTTCTAATCTTTACCTTCTTTTTCGTAATTAGGCCGTTTATATTTAGGATAACATTTTTCATATAGAACTGTGCTCTCATTAAATTTTTTTGGGAAATCAAATCTACAACTGTTTTTGTTATCCATACAAACAATTTTTGAATTTAAAATACCACAAGGACTATGCATCATATGTTTAATGACAAGAGAATGGAGATAGGGATATTTACTTTCATCTGGAATCTCGACATAAACAAATTTATCAACCAAATTAGGATAAGTAATCTTAGCATCTTTCTATAGAATCAATAAAAAATGCACATGTGGAAGTGCTCTTTTTTGAAATTCTATGACATATATATGTGCAGTAACTTGTCAAAATATTTGTTTTTTCAAAATATCTTCCTTCAATACTTCCAGTTTTGCATTAAAAATCCGAGCTATTAAATCGGGTCTATTTTGAGCTTCATCATTATATGTCAATTGTGCTTTAATTTGTGGTCAATTGGGATTGTAAGTCCTTGTTAAAAATATATCAGGCTTACCAAATCTTTGGACTAAAGACATAGCATCGATATACCTTTTTCTTAAGTCTCTAGGTCCACCAATGAAGGATTGAGGCAAAATTATCACACATCCAATTTTATTACCATTTTTTTCACTAATTTCAAGACTATCAACAATTGCTTGATATAATTCAGCTCTAAGAATGCTCTGATTATGTCGAAAGTAATCTAACGTAGATGTTTCAATTTTTACATACATATTGACAACATATTGTTGTAAAAACCTTCTAGAATGTAATAATATTGAATTTGACAATAATCTTATTTGTAGTTTGTAAGAATAGTACTCTCCACATGAGACTTGCATCTTGGTTCTCTTATATTTCCATCACTAAAAAAAGAAAAAATTAAAAACAAAATTAAAAAAACATAATGATGATGATGATGATGATGATGATGATGATGATGATATTAATTATAATTCGTTTAAGTATATAGGGGAAGAAATCTAGAAAAGGATGATTTGATGAACTAACCTATTGTTTAATTCTAAATAAAATCTTCAACTGAAAAAATTGAACTGCATCAACAATGTTTTCATTTTTGCAATTCTTTTGTTCCTTTTTATCTGTATTAATTCGTTGAATACCTTGGTGCCATCCTATTTCACCATAAGGAAATAAAAGTAGATATTGAAGGGGGTCATAATATCCAAAATAATATTGTATTGTATTGTTGTTTTCATTTTTACAATGAACTACAACATCATGCATATGAATGTCATCATAATCGTCATGATCAACAAACAGCAAAATCCCTTAGATTCTCTATAAAATTTCATAGCGCCACAATGATGACAAATATTTGGTTCAGGTAGCACATAAGTTTCTGAAGAAAGATTATCGTCATATGGCTGTGTTTCTAAAAACAATAAAAAAAAATAAAAGAGAGAAAAAAAATCTAAAAAATTTGAACATGAAACGCAAATTGACAATAGAGTTTTACAACTATTTACAACAAACAAATATGGCAAAATGTAAATCAATAAAATGAAATAATATTGTATGATTCTTACCTGGCTCTTTGTCACAACATTCTTCACGATCGAATCCTTTAAACATAAAAAATCTATCACGTTTTGATTCCACATTTAATTGCACACTTTTCTCATATTGACCTTTTTTTGGTTACGAAGATCGTCATATTTGCCTTCTATTACATTAGTAATATTTCGTTGTCGTTTACCATGAAATTATATTCCCTTTGAACACTCTGAATCATTCCCTTCATAAGAACAATAAATATTAACATTAGACACAAGTTTATGGCAAAAAAATGTAATATGTATTTGATATGACCAAACTTCATACATAGAATTCAAACATAAAAACCATATAAATGAGTCCACATAATCGATAGAGTACAATTACTAACCAGCATCAGCGGTTTCAACAGAAGTGATCTCTTCATTCAGGGAAAAAAACTTATTTCGAACAGATCATTGGACAAAGGGATGACAATTTTGCATCTCAAAGTTTTCTTCCATACTCTCTTCAAAACTGGTTTGAAGAAAAAAAAAACATATAATGTGCTCCTTAATAGGCAATATGTTCTGAGTGATCTTTTGCTTCAAAATAAAGACGTTGACAAAAAAAGAGAAGATAGAAGAAAATAATAGAATTGGAATGGGAAATTTCAATCTTACAAACTCACAAATATTTATAACCATGCTACTATTTAGTTTTTGAACCCCTCTTAAGAAGTGGACATAAAAATATCAATTACAACTGACTGAATAATGGAATATTTAACTTCATTACACTTTCTTTTGATGCAAATAGATTATATAATTTTAGTTTCTATCAAATAGCTAGCTCTTACAAGGAAAAAGCAGAAAAAACTATTTCAATATAAGTAGAACATCTATCTATCTACAAAGTAAACAAGAGCATGGACGTAAAATATATTTTTGAAAAATAACAGAAAGTACCTACAAATTTAAACATTCAACATACAAAAATCACGATTGAAAATTAATTTTTTTTCACTTTTCCAAATAAAAAAAATGTAAGAGATTTTGTATCAAGCACGCACACAGACACACTTACCCAAGAAATGTTCATCATCTCTAAAGAACAAAGATACATAAAGGTCAAAGGCATTCATTGTTGGAAATTTACTTAAACATGCGTATCGGAAAGTAAAATAATTTTCAATTCCCACCAAGGATCTACATTGTATTTAGATAGAAACTGTGATAGGAATTGTACCTTTGATGAATTCTGCAAATTCATTTGCTGATTCTCGAACTCCAATGATCACGATCTGCAATAGAGAAATTGTGATAAGAATTATACATCTGATGAATTCCATAAATTCCTTACTTTTTCTTGAACTCCAATGATCAAGATCTGCAATTCAAGCTGTTCAATTGTCCAGCCTTCAATGGTGATCCACACAAAGAACAAGAATGACAGCTGGGATTTTCTTTTCTTGTGCTAGTAAGAATAATGAAAAAGTCCTGCAGATTCCAAACCCTAGTAGCATATTAATATAAACCCAAAGGGGCTTGGCCCGTCTCTTAACTTTAACCCGATCCGATGTTTAATTAATCAAATTAATTAAATGTGGTCCACATATTAATTAATCCAATTAATTAATTCGGGCATATTGATAAGTAACCCAAATAATTTATTATCCAACACTTATCAATTAATTAATTGGTAAATCTCATTCTTTTTGTTATCTTTTGTGTATGACTAATTAGGTTTCCAATCACGATGTCTAACAACGTGAATTATTATTTTGATCTAATCAAAATCAATAAATTAAAATACCCATTTTAATTTATCGCTGATTCATATTCGTCATCCTTGATTAACATCTAGCAATGTGTCTGGATAATATATGTGAGGAAAATGTCATGCAGCGTGACAAAACCAAACAGTTCATTTATCGTGAAACTATAACCCTTTCGTCAATATGATCCGATCAATTATGAGATATGGATATGTGTCATTTCAATTATCAATCATATCTTTTATCTCACTCTTAAGTCAATGTAAGTCGAAAACTCATTTTCGACTTATAAGTTCACCTTGACCAATGATTTCATTATCAATTTATTCATATGATTTTTGACATACCCGAACAATGTCATATTAGCGACCCTTGGCAGAGCAACATCCAACATCAACAAAGTATGACTGTCCTCATATAAGATACCATGATGACCTTAAGTCAATGGACTAATTCCACAACCGAACGTTAGAGATTAACCACTGACACTCAGATAGTTATCCATGTGAAATCTCACAGCGGGTCTTCAATTTTGTAACAAAACATCCACGTGTTCATTCAAGTGTCGCCCCACTTTAGCTTGTGAGATCAGCTACTTACTTCATAAATAAGAAATGCCACACGTGATAGTCTATACATAATAACTATATCCATATCTCGTTATTACATACAACCACAAATGATTTAAGATTCAGCCATATATAATTTGTATATCACAATCACAACTCCTTGTGATTAACAAATTTACGGATTCTATTAATTAATTAATTAGAATTTTAATTCAATTAAATAATAGATTTTGCATAAATATGCATCGATTATACACATTAAAAGTGTTTATGTCCAAAGTTGATTGGACCTAGGGCATAACACTCATCGCACCAAGAAATACGTAAGAAAAATTACCATGATGTGAACACTCGAAATCAGTACTTAAGTAATGTTTCCCCTGATTATTTTTTTTTTGTTTTTGTACAAGGACTGGATAATCAAGCCACGAGAAATCCTACAAATCAACGGTGTAAGCACTTAAAAGCAGGATCTGTCTATGGGCAGAAATAGTAATCCGAACACTCCTGATAATAATTACTTTTATTTTTCAGTATGGGAGGAAATTGACTATTATTTTCAACATACGAAAATATATCAGTAAAGTGTATAAGAAGCAAAACTGAACACTACAAATAGTCTATAGTAAACGAACCATGTTCACTTTTTAGGCCTATGTGGCACCAGTCTGATATTATTAAATATTTGCTATGCAATAGTCAAGATAAACCAAAGACCCAACCCGATCCCACCATGCTAAGCGACAAAGTGGAATAATCGAAAAAGAAAAAACCAAGATTAGTTCCTATATGAAAGGAAACACAAGATATGGCCTCAAATAATTGTGAATTTTTTGTTTTAGTGAGTCGTGAAAACCATGTCACCAACCTGCAAATGCAGAACTTAAAAACACTGAACCTAGGACAAAAAGTATCCAATGCAAGTCATTCTGTTGTCGCACTGAAACATGTAATTAAGACCACGAACCTATTTGATACCAACTCATGGTAATCTGGCATGCTTGCAATTTAACAAGTTGCAATGAAGAGTAACTTTCAAAGAATTACTAAAAACAAATTATAAGCTAAATCATTAAATTTAAGTTACTTAACTCTCAAGATCCGAGATTTCTATATCAAACCAAGGACAGAATAAGAAGACAGGCAAACCAATATCTCATTCTTATTCTAGTTCAAACTCATAATATTCGCAACTTAAGCTCTGCGTTCTCTTGTTGATTAAAAATTTTGCTCTTGAGAAAACAAATACCTCCTGAACTCTTCTCGGAAGAATTGTAAAAGTAAGTTCGATTATTAAACAAAATATGTAGAAAAGGAGAAATACATAATGCCTCATAAAAATTAAAATCTGGAACACGTAAATCATGAGAAAATGAGAAAAATAAATAGGATACACAATCCATAAAAATCACAACAGGATTTGAAGAACCTATATATCCCTTAAAGACCAGAACATAAATTCCCCAACTCAAAACATCTTACCAAATGACTCAATTAACAAAAATAAACATGAGCCCTCAAGAAAAGTTTTCTAAGATAAACAAATTGGCGCACACAAACACACACAAAATTTTAAACTTTCAAATGATGCTCCTACATATAAAATAAAACCCATAAATCTAAGCATAAAGAAATGAACTTTATACACATGTAAAAGTGAACCCTTTTAGATCAGAATCTGATGGAGCAAAGGATAAACAATAAACATTGTACCCTTTGACCATAGAAAAATTAAATTAAAAAGGTCAAAAATAAAACTAAAAGATCCGAAAATGAAGATAAACCGTATGACGACAACGACAACTTTGTTACTGTGTGCGGGGAGGTGACAGAGCGCATTTGGGGATCTGATTTTCATCTAGGGAAGCCAAATCCTGGAAAAAAATGAAGTAGACTGAAGGCAAACATCGCGTTAGACAAAATACAATCCAAGAAGTCAACTGTAAAGAAGAACAATAAACGAAATTTGTTGAATTTTCAGTTAGGGTTTGTATTGTCTACAAAGAGGATCTAAGAAATGGAAGAGATAAAGACAAAGATGAAAAATTGGACACAACAACTAGCAACGAAGCAAAAGGGTAAAATTGGTAGGGGAAAACATACATGACATCGATGTGATGTCATCAATGATGTGTTATGAATGATATATTTAAAACTGTGGAGTAAACCGTGCAATTCATGTATTCTCTTTTATTGTATATTCAACGGCAGACAAAGACCAAAAGAACAACAAAAAGGACAGATATTATTGCTCCACATATCGTCTTTCAAGATTCTTGAATTCAATTCAAGATAAGTTTTAAGTCTGAAACTTCAAGTATAAAAAAAGATGAAGATTCAAGACCTCCTCAAGTGTGTTTTAGCAGGAGATAAAACATCTTCAAGATAGAATTATCATTGTATTCTAAATTTTTCTTTCAATGTTGTAATTTTCTAAATTATTCATCAAATAAAGATTTCTTCATTTTAAAAGTTTATGTTCTCTAAATTTTATCGTTCTCTATCACTCTTGAGCTATCCCCCTGCACCTGGGCCCATTTTGATATCAGAGCCATAAGAGTTTAGAGTGAGGTTATAGTGCCATATTGTTATAGTTACTGTGTCAAAGGAAAAACTGGTGTTAGCCTGGATGTCTACTGAATAGCATTGGTCAATCGTGAAGCCGTGGTCCCATTGTAGGTTTGGTAAAGCGTTGGTCTATCATGTAGCACTGTGTCTACAGTGGTTTGTTATTGTAATTTCGTTTTATTCTATTATGTCTTTAATGTCTAATTAATTTGGGAAAGGTAGTAGTTCAAACAGTGGAAATGATAATTTTTCAAATAATTTTCAAAATGACAATGAATAATGACGTGAAGAACATGCATATGCATTAGATGATTTCAATTCTCATGAACTTCAAATTGCTCAAATTGAACAAAAATTTCAAAAATTGGACTATTCCAAAGGTAAATAAGAAATCTATCTATGAAATAGGAAACTTCAATTTTCGTCAAGATTATGTTATCGAAACTCTTTAGCAAACTATTGCTATTAAAAACAAACTGTTTCAATAAATTTATCTTCAAAAGATGCTATTCTAGCTCATAGGAGGAAGTTTAGATATCTTCATGTGAGGCTTATTCAAATAGCTATCAAACATTTGTTTAGACTTGGTCTGGACATTCGTGTTCTCTTAACTCTTAGTGATAAGATACTTCTTAGATTTGAACATTCATTATTATACATGCTTGAATCAAATCTTGAAAGTGGTCCAATATTTTCAAATTGTTATCCAACAATTTCAATTATTCTTCAAGATGGCGCTATTCTAAATGCTCTAAATCTTCATATTCAAACTAAGAATTTTGATGTTAATGATCGTTCAAAAGCATTTTCGATAATATATTGGATATATTAAAGCTTATGAACAGACAACTCAATATTTGAGCTCTTAGATCTTCCTAAAGATGAAAGTCTTTTGTTAGAAGTTAATTCTTTTCATTCAAATATTATGATTCCCAAGGGAATACCTTGTAATCTGCAATCTAGAGGACTTGAATGGGATTTTGAAAACACACAAAATTCAGTTCCTGCTCCTACTAGAAAAATCCCAGATCAAATTATTTCATTCCCTGATGGGCATGTCAATATTATCTTTGATAAACCATCTTCTTCAAATATTCTTCAAAGATCTTATTCTTCTAGATCTGAATATAGATCTGAGAATAATCTTTTTCAATCTACTAGATTTTTACCTCTTCTGATAAGCTCAAATGGGTAAATTTTAATCCAACAATTCCCGAAACAAAATACTCTGATAAAGATGAAGAATCAGAGCAGCCTGATTCTCCAACTTTATTAGATATGCTTCCATCTGAAAAGCTTGATCAGCAATGTAAATTATGTAATGTCATTTCTTCTACCATAGATAGGAGACATGAATCCAAAACTTATCAGAAACCTTCCGTAAAAAAATTTAGATGTATTCTAAAGAAAATGTTTTCAAGAAAAGAACTAGAATCTTTCTGGAAAGAATTCTATAATTTTCCCGAGGATTTTAGTTTTTATGAATGGTCATACTTCAAAGTTTTTGGAAAACGAATTTCAAAACAAAAATCTATTCCAAACAACCATGTTAATAAGAAAACATGGAAAACTTCATCTAGTCAAACTTTTCAACTTGAATATCCTCCGATGCAAGAAATCGTTGTTTCTCATGGAAACACTGGAATTATTGCATCACCTCTCAAGAAATTACCTAATTTAACTCTTAGAACGGAGGAATCCAGTCCAACAGTTAAAGATATCAAAAACATTATTTCTCATAACAATTATATTAAAATTGTGTTTCTATCTGTTTGTTCTCAATTATCTAGAATTGAGAATAATTCCGAGTCTAGGCATCCTCATCCAAAAAGGAATGGAAGAAGCCTAATATTATTGAGTCAAATCTTATTTTCGAACTTACTGATTCAAAAATGCTTCCAAAGTTAAAAACTGATGCTCTTTTGTCCGAGTCAAATATTTTACAATAACTTGTAAATCAAATTTTTAAACTTGAAAATTCCAAGAATATCAATACAATTGATAATCTTGAAAACCTTGAATCTCAAATTATTGAAGATGTTCCAATTAATAAATTGAGAGGTCATAATATAAAGCTTCCAACATATTACAATCATCCCTCTTATCCTCATATGTGATATAGGAAAAGGGAAAAGCTCAAAAATCTTATTTTGGTGATGAGATCATTGAGTGGAATATTGATGGTCTTACAAAATTTCAAAATATTAGAACAATAGAAAATATGGAAGTATGCTATAATGCATATATTAGCCACGATGTTCCTGCTTCCACTGCCTACATCAATTTAATTACTGATTTTATCGGAAAAATTAAATTATGGTGGAACAACTATCTTAGTGATGAAGATAGATCAAAGGTTCATAGCCTTATCAATGAACAGCATCAAAATGATAATTTCGTTACTTTAATATATTCAATACTAAAGCATTTCATTGGTATTCCTACTCTTCTTCAAGAAAGGTCATCTGATATTTTATTAAATCTTAGATGTCCTAAACTTCATGATTTTCGATGGTATAAGGATATGTTCCATACCGAAGTTATGATCTGCAGTCAATCTTTTTGGAAAGAAAGATTTATTTTTGAACTCCCAAAACTCTTTGCTAAAAGAGTCAGAAATTCCATCATGCTCAAATATAATGATTCAATTCCTTATGTTGCACTTACTTACGGTGAAATTATTAATCTCGTCAATAAGGAAGGGCTAGCATCATGCAATGATATTAAGCTCAAAGCCAAATTGAAAGCAAAGAGATCTGATAGTCAGGAGGAATTAGGATCTTTTTGTGAACAATATGGATTTGAAAATATCATTCCCCCATTTTCAAATCTAAAATGAAAAATTTTTCTTCTCATTTGAGGAAAATTTCTTCTTCAAAATATTTTCAAAGAAATATACTTTTCAAAATTACCCTAAAAAAAACTTCGAAAAGAAAATATTTTCAAAACCTTCTAATATTACTTGCTGGAAATACAATCAATTTGGTCATTATTCAAATAAATATCATATGAAGGGAAAGATTAACGATCTTCAAATTGATGAAGAAGTTAAGCTTGAACTTCTCAATTTACTCAATTCCAATTTGGGTGAAGAAGTCTCTAACTCCGAACTCGAGACGGTTTATAAACCATCAAGAGGATTCTGATGTTGAAACTAGTTCAAATTCCTCTTCTACCTCAAATCAAAGCAAAGAAATTTGTGGTTGCAAAACAATAAACGTTCTCACTAAAGAAGAAGAACTAATTCAAGAAATAATTGAGAAAAATTAAAATTCTCAATTAAAGAATAAGTTCTCTTCTCTTTTACTTTCAAAAACTTGTGTTGCTCCTTTTAATATGAATAACATAGTAAATAGTTACAAGGAAGAAAGTTCTTCAAAATCTTCTTGTTTTGAATTAAAATACGAAGTTAGTGAGATGAAATCTCAAATTGCTTCGTTAGAAGACAATTAAAAGATGTCAAAATGGAACTTGTTTTCTTTAAGACTAAAAATCTAGAACAAGAAAACAATATTTTTCATGAATTCAAGATTTTTATGAAAAACTTAAAACTGAAGAAGAAAAAATTAATGTTATTAATCGAATTCAACATAAAAATGGTATTACAATATGACTATTGTAGTCAACAAAGAATTCAAGCTTCATACTAGATTCCTAATTGACTCTGAAGCCGATCAAAATTGCATTAGGGAATGATTAATCCCTACAAAATACTTTGAAAAAACTACCGAGCGTCTATATTGCGCTAGTGGTAAAAAATTCAATATTCAATACAAACTTTCAAAAGATAATGTTTATAATTCAAATATTTATTTTAAAAATATTTACTTAGTCAAAAATTTAGACCAAGAAGTTATTCTTGATACTCTTTTTATTGTTCAAATTTATCCTTTTTAAGCTAATTCAAAAGGTCTTACTACCAATATTTTGGGGCAAGATATATTTTTTGAATTCACAAATCCTCCATCTTACAAAGACGTGAATACTTTAAAGAAGCATCGATTTCAAAATTAGTTAATAATATTAATTTCAAAAAAAAAATTAATTTCTTAAAGAAGAAATCATATTTCAAAGAATTGAAGAGCAGATTAAAAATCCTTCAATTATTGAAAAGATTTCTTTACTTCAAAAGAAAATTGAAGAAGAAATATGTTCAACTATTCCAAATGATTTTTGGAATAGAAAAAAATATGTTGTTTCTCTTCCCTACAATTTCGATTTTCATGAATCCAACATTCCAAAAAAATCTCATCCCATTCAAATAAACAAAGAATTATTTGACCATTGTCTCAAGGAAATTCAAGAATTACTAGACAAGAATTTTATTCGGCCCAGTAAGTCACCTTAAAACAGCTCAGCTTTTTATGTCAATAACTCTGTTGAGATAAAAAGAAGAGCTCCACGATTAGTTATCAATTACAAAACCTTGAATAAGGCTCTTCAATGGATAAGATATACATTACTTCAAAAGAAAGATCTATTAAACAGGTTATTCAAAGATGTCATCTTCTCAAAATTTGGTATGAAGTCAGGATTCTAGCATATTCAAATTAAAGAAGAAGATTGGAGAATGTATGGTGAAAAAGTTTTAGATTTGTGTGTAATATTATTCTATTTGATGGGGCTCAAACGGGGGCTAAAACTGCATTTAATGTTTCTTTCGGATAATATGAATGGAATGTAATACTGTTTGTCTCAAAAATGCCCTTTCGGAATTTCAAAAAATCAAGAATGATATTATCAATCCTTTTCAAAATTTTATAATTGTTTATATTGATGATGTTCTTATATTTTCAAAAAGTGTAGAACAACATTTCAAGCATATCAATACATTCATTCATATTATTAAGAATAATGGTTTAGCAGTCTCTACTAAGAAAGTTGTTAATTGTCAAACAAGCATTAGGTTCCATAGGACATAGCATTCATTTAGAAACTGTTACCCCAATTCGAAGAAGCCTAGATTTCACTTATAAATTTCCCGATGAAATCTTAGATAAATCTAGTCTGCAAAGATTCATAGGGTGTGCCAATTATGTGTTCGACTTTATTAAAGGGATAAGGATACTATGCGTCCCTCTTTTCAAAAGATTACAAAAGAATATCGTCCATTGGAGTCATGAGCATACTTTAGCTATAAGAAAAGTTAAAGATGCTATCAAAAGTATACCATATCTTTCAATCCTTGACCCCACTGCATCTATTATTGTTGAGATTGATGCGTCTAATATAGGCTTTGGTGGAGTTTTAAAACAAATCTCTTTCAAGTCTAATCAAGAATAGCTGGTTAGATTCCATTATGGTGTTTGGACTAGCCCTCAAAGAAATTATTCCACCATCAAAAAAGAAATTTTAGCAATTTTTTATGTATTTCAAAATGATTTAATCAATAAAATTGTTTTAAAAATTGATTGCAAAGCATCAAATGATGTTTTACAAAAAGACATAAAAAACTTTGTTTCAAAATAGATTTTCGCAAGATGGCGAGCTATCTTATCATTTTTTATTTTGAAATTCTATATATACAAGTTAAATCAAACCTTGCAAATTTCTTAACTAGAGAGTTTATGTAGAACAAAGTTGATAGAAATAATTGAGAGATATGGATTCTTCTTCTTCAAAGAAGAACAAGAAAAAATCTTCAACTCATATCTTTTCAATTGAAGACTACATTCAAAATTATTTCATAGTTCAAAGAATGAAGGACAAAGTTCTACTTCTCAAAAAACCACTCTTGCTTCAAAAATTTCATTTATACAAACATCTCAGAGTAAGAAAATCTTTGAAGAAAACAAACCCTCAAATTAC
>CAIGRB010108327.1:0-18095 GCA_903798255.1 Fraxinus quadrangulata
AATAGTTTTTTTAGTTTTCTTTGTTTAGTTTATATATAGTCTCTTTGTATTTAGATTAAATCATCTGTTTGTATTCAATTTCATTATGCAGTATCAATAAAACCCTAGTCTCTTTTTTTTTCTTTTTTTTTTAATATATTTAATAAACATTTTCATACAGGCTCTTTCAAGATATATACCTAACACATTACTATTCAACAATATTTATGCAAATGAGAAAATACAGTAAAGAAATCTTCAAGAAGCAAAATAGTGGAGACTAAAAACAACGAATAAAGAAAATGGAAACATTAAAAAATTAAATTATAATTTGAGAAGAAATTATTTTTTATTAATAAATATTATTCGATCCATAAGTGGGGGCATGCTAGGTCATATAATTTAATTATGGACACTCGAAATTCTTCTACTCTTAAAACGAATTGACATAAAAATTATAAATTAGATACATAACTCTATAGAATCAAGAAATTATAATTCACATATCGAACTCCATCTGATTGATTTAAAAAGAAAAAAAAAATTATATTTTAAAAGAGAACAACAAACTCAAGATAACTAAAAAGTACACAACAGTCCATATGAATATATCAAGTTCAATTGCCATATTATAAAAAAATTTAAAGTACAAAACTCGAATTTTAAAGAATGAACGTTTTGATTCATCAACTTACATCACAACCCAACTTGAAATTTTTTATTCATAGAAAACCTAAATTACAAAGATTAACAACTAACCTCTGAAATACAATAATTTGATGTGAGGCAAAAGACAAAAAAGTAGATGTCAATCTCGATTTCTAAAGGTTAGAGTTTCAAACAACGATAAAATTGTTTGTACAAATTGCATCACAGAGTGCATTAAGATGCAGTTGGTGTGCACATGTACTGTGTTTTGATAAGTCCCCTTTTTTGTTTTTTTAAATCCACATCACCTTCTGTAATGCAGTTTGTACAATTCTTTTGTACAAGGGTTCTTTAGACAAAGCACTATCTAAATTAGGATTTTTAGGTTTTACATTCTTTTTACTCAGTCTATAAATTGTAAATAAAAAATTATATGTTGGTCCCATTTGGATACCTACAATTCTCGATTCTCAATTTCGATTCTTAATTTATTTATTTTTGGAACCGGACTAGAACCGAAGATTCCGATTCAGGAAGTTCAATACCAATTAAAATGTCCAAGCCTAATTTGATGTAATAGATGGGAGAAGAGTAAATAAGATGGTGTTAAAGCTGCAACATTTTAGTTAAATGGGTTGGAGATGGCCTTATGTGCATACTACAAATATGAAGATGTAAATTAAATGGAATCCCAAGCGCTGTGATGACGATGATTCTTGCCCTAAATCGAAATCTTCCAAAATCTTCCGTTTATTCAAAAACTTCCACCCCTTCAATTTGCAATAGCAACAAACTTAAGGAGAAGTGTTTGTGCCATTATTGTGCAGGTCTTACGATGCTCAAGTTAGGCCATGTTTTGGTGCGCACGTATCTACTTTAATGTATTGACCTATAGTTTTTTTTTCTTGGTACCTCTACAATTTTGTTGTTTAATAGAACGCACTGTCATCAAATAGCTTCATGTGAATGTCTAGCTAAAGTCATGGCCATGTCCATTCAAGGGACAAAGTTAAAAGTGTTATGGACATATTTGGTAGGTTGAAGTTAATCCCATCAGATATTATTAAGTAATATAGCCCTTGTTTGAGTTCTAATTTTTTTTTTTTTTTTGAAAAAATGCATTTTTGAATAGTATCTTGATCACATTTCAACTACACATTTTTTAATAAAATAATATTCCACGTAAATTCAAACTTTTTCTTAATTTTTTAATTACATATTTCTCATCAATACACTATTCAAAAATGCATTTTATTGACAAAAATGGGGCTCAAACAATCCCATAAATTAAAATTTTGTTTCTCTTGATGTAATGTTATCAATAATTATATATCAAATATGTTCTAAAATACCGAGTATCGCTAAACGACCCGAGGCGAACATGATTAATCAACATAATGTATGTTGTGACGGGAGTACTTG
This sequence comes from Fraxinus quadrangulata, assembly GCA_903798255.1. NCBI lineage: Eukaryota > Viridiplantae > Streptophyta > Magnoliopsida > Lamiales > Oleaceae > Fraxinus > Fraxinus quadrangulata. The sequence continues at coordinate 2,050 of CAIGRB010108327.1, forward strand.
CATGTTTTTTAAATTATATTGTGTGAATAATAAATCAAATAATAGGTTAATTTATAAAACCTTAGAAAAAGCAAAATGGCACACCATGTGATTTGAATGGAGCATACGCCGTAGACAATGTCATGCCATTTATACCTAATTCCTATTTTATTATTTTTCATTTGACTCGTATCTCTATGTAACATGTAACGCCAATTATTTGCTAACCGATTGATTGTGATAGATTCACCCCATCCCATTATTGACCAAACAAAAGTGCCCCCTACCACTTTGGAAGTTGTGAACAATTTTTGAAGGAATTTTTATTCATCTATTCAAGAAAAAATAATTATATCTAGAATAAGTGGTGCTAGTATGCTATAATAAATTTTATGATTCCTTTAATTGTACCTTACATTTAATAACACTTAATGTCACTTAAACTGATGTTATAAAACCAGTGATACTCTTATGTGAATGATAATGTACGATTTCAGACTCGAACGCCATCCCTCATTTCATCTTCGTCTTGTTGAGGATTTTCAGCCCATACCCTTTTTATCGCCATTTATGTGGGGATGAGGTAGGGAAGATTTCACAAAATTTTAGCAAAATATAAATTGAGTTCCATCTATGACCTATTTCGACGACAAATCTTTTGCCCTCCACTTCGTGTCATTAGAACATTCTTCAAAAACTTGTTATTTATATGGTGATATTGTAATAAAGATAAGTGTTTTCCTAATTATGTTGATCTGGTCACTAATAAATTATAAGCCACGTTGCACAATAAATTAAAAATATGATAAATGCAACGGACATAAAAAAAATACCATCAACATCAGGATTAATAACCCGAGATAATTTATCAATTATTGCTCTATTAACCTTTTACCATGCTAATCTTCATTTGCAATATTGCATACTACTTTGTAATCTGGCTTTCCATCTAATAGACATGCGACCACCCATTTGAAGTGTTCCCAATAGTTATCAATATGTTTCTTCATTCTTCATTAGTAATATGCAGTTTTTCTTCTTCCTCGATATCACCCAAATCAATTGGATCGGTACTTTCATGTACATATTTGTCGCCCAAATAAGTGGGAAATTGGAATCCATTAAGACCACTGAAATTGTGTCCAAATGCCGAAGACGAAGTGGGAGCTCTGCTTTGTGGTGTGTTGGAGTCGACACCAAATATATCTTCAAACTCATTATACTCCAAATAATTAGTGTGATCTATTAAGAAGTTGAATAAAATGTGAAATTAGAATGAGAAGGTGGAAAGAATGATGAGAAAATATAGCATGTAGATTTAATTTTACAATATAAAAAGAATTGGAAGAAGTAGAAAATAAATGAAGTGATGAATTAATTATATAAAGATTGAATTAGTATAATTATATGAGAGATTTAGAATGTAGATTGTAATGAGTCGTGGTGAAAAAAAAAATTGGGAAGATGAAGAATTTATAGTCAAAAAAATTCAGAAAAAATAAACAAATAAATAATCCCAACGGTCACATTTGCTTAAAAAAATGTGACAAACAGCCTAGCTCATGTGAAGCAGCCCAATAGCCCCTTTTTTTTTTTTTTTTTTCAGATTCAACCTTCGGTCGAGTTTGAGCGGCCCATGGGATGAGCCCAAACGAATCGAGCAGTTGAGCTTACAAGTCGCTTATATATGCCACACATAGCTTATCGAAATTGATTGGACACTTGGGTAATGGTTAAATAGTTTGTTCTTGTTTAATAACTTCTATAGTTCATCCCAATAGAACAATATATTGATAAATAATTTCATGTTGTACATTTAATACGATTAATGTAATCTAGCGCAATCATGTGTTTGCACCAATTTAGGTGACAACGGATTCTGCTTTAAATTGCCAAGTAATGTTGTAATGCATTCAATTCATTCGACAAGATTAAAGTTATTTAGTATCACTAGTGTTACAACACTAATTTAAGTGACATTATGTGTTATTAATAAAATGTATAATTAAATAAATTATATGGTGTTTCGCGCGGAAATCGCTAACAATTAAAAGAAGGTTCAGACAATCGTGTAAGGAACAAACCTCTCGAGACAAAGTCTTGACGAAAAGGTGCTTTATTTATGAAGATTACGATTTACAAGAAATAAAATGCCTTCAAAGGGCACGAGCACATAAGTAAATTGAAAGTTTTAACGAGAAAAATAAAGGAATGAAATTACATAATTTTCTGTTCGAGAGTTGATTGATCGTGGTCTCTTCTTCTATGCTCTCTTTTCTCTTTTATAGACTATTCGATAGTTGTTGAATAACTGTTTGGAATTGATCGCGCTATAACTACCCACCTTCTCCATTATGGATGATTTATCAAAGAAACTATTTATAATCGTTGCCACTTCTCCCATTATTTAACTGCTTGCAACCGAGATTCTTGGATTGTGGGATGAACCGTTTCAATAAACAGTCCGTTTCTTTAAATAATAATAAGACATTATCCTCGTCCGGATCTTGAGCATCTCACATGTTTGAGCAACGGGGGTTCTTTGTCACTTGGGCGTCTTGCAGGCTTGAGCGACAACGGGCCTCCACTATTTGGGCGTATATCAGGCTTGTGCGATAATGAACTTCCATTGCAAAACTCCGTCATGGGCTTCCACGTGTGAGATGATGGACTTCCATTGCATAACTCCGTCTCATGGGTTTGAGCGACGGGGGTTCTTTGTCACTTGGGCGTCTTGCAGGCTTGAGCGACAATGGGCCTCCACTATTTGGGCGTATATCAGGCTTGTGCGATGATGGACTTCCATTGCATAACTCCGTCTTGGGCTTCCACGTGGTTTTGTTTAGATCCATCCTTTGAATTCTTTAGCTGGGCTTCACTCTATGGGCCATTTAATTCGGCCTTATTATTTTTGTATGTCAACAATTACCCTCAAATATAGTAAAATTAATATTCGATTATTAATCTTTTGCTATATTTATCCTTTATGTTTTTCCGCGATACTTGGAATCTGAGAAAGGCGGCGAATCCCAATCATTATCTCATTTGGCAATGATCTTCTATATCCCTAAAAAGGTGCATTATCATGCAACTCCTATTAAACCCAAAAACATGCCACTTCTTCGCACCATTATACCCATGTTCTGTCTCACCGTGTTTCTTCTCGCCTCTAAATTTACTGTTCATCTTCTCGCTTCTTTTCCCACAAACACTCCCAAATTCTTTGAGAAACTTTGCAACAAATGACGACTTCACAAAGCTCTTTAAACAACTCCTTAGCTTTGAAGATTTTCAAGAGCTTCTCTCCAGGCCATATATAAATTCAACGTACCTTTCATTGGCCAACCCTAATCTTCATGAGTTCTTCTTAGGCTCATCTTTTAAGGATGTTGATTCGGTGGGACAAGTAGCGGTGGGTCAGTTGTTCCCGTGCACTCAAGACCCTACTTTTCTGAACCATTTGCTGTTGAAGCCTATCCGCGAAAGAGGTATTCGTACTTGGCCTAAAATGGATACTACTTTTCGTTGTGGGCATGCACGTATGTTACGACATGGCCCTACCAAGGCAATTTTTGATTGGGCAGAAATTTCTGATTTGTTAGAAATTACTCTTCGCCCCCCCAATTTATGACCCTGTGTTTTTTCCTGTTGCATTGAGTTTTTGGTTATCTGAGTATAATACTTTCATTTTTCCACTGGGTCCCATGTCTATTACTCTGAGGGACGTTGGTCCCCTCGTGAATCTTCCACCTTTGGACGACACCATTTTTCCAGCCATTTTGGTTTCTTCCGCTGGCCCAAAGTTTGACAAGAAACTCACTGATTCTTACTCAGACATGCAAAAACTCTATAATAAATCTGGCACTGAACCTACCCATGTCGAACGTGTTGCCTTTCTTCAAGTTTGGATCTGTAAATATGTTCTCTATGTTCCTAGCCTTAAACCTTCCATGGCTTATTTGCCTATAGCGCACGAGTTAGCGAGTGGTAGGTCTTTAAATCTTTGCTCGTTATTCTTAGATATCTTCTATAGAGGCATGGCTTCTCTCCAATTCCAGTTGAGAAGTGGTGCATCTCCTATTGGCAGTGGCCTCCTTTAGCTCGTTCAATTGTGATTGAGAGCATATTTTCCTCAATTTGGTGTTCCATCAGCTCTTCCTGTTTCGGCCAGTTGTTACGAGCTAGTCATCAACCGACTAGACCCTGTTAGTATGTCTAATAGGGGCATTTTTACATTCTTTTATAACTTAGATTCAATCCCTTCCTTATTTCCTTTTCCTGATCATTTAATTCCAACTTATGTGCAACCTCCTTCTACCATGAATGCTGTGAGCACCTTTTTGCCTATTTGGGGTCAATTTTTGACCGTGAAGGAGTTGTTCCATGATATCCTTACTGGAACAAATGCCAAAGCGGGGGTTGAGATATATGCTCTCCAATTTTTTGCTCGCCAGCTTGGTTTTGGCCAGACATGGCCTGTTCCTCCCTGCTTTTCCAAAAATTTAATAGAGTGTGTTCATACCATTAATAAGACAGAAGCCTAAGCCATTGATGCTCATAATGCCCTTTTGACCAATGGCTTCTCTTTATCTCCTTTTAACTCCACTTTCGTTATGCACCCTGTTTTTGAACAACTCTGGCCATCTATGAAGTGCTGGTTAATTACATCTGATGCTAAATGCACTTTTCACTCGCTAGAGAGACCAGTGACTTCTTATGCTGCTCCCATTCCTGCCATTCCCTCAGCTACCATGGGTCTCACTTCTCATTCGAAATCTCCATCTAGAGCAGTTGGTGTTTCTAGCCGTTCACCATGTTTGTCTGTTGATGATGATGCTCCTTTCATCGTTAGGAGAAAGGTATTGGAGTTTGTTTGTTCATGAAAAAATCCTTTATACGTTAATGGATTTTTCATATATTAATGTTTTACCTAGATTTTCAGAAAAGCTTATCTTCAACTTCTCCTTTGAAGACTCTACCTTCATCGGCTCTTGTTCCATTACCTCCCATCAAAGTTTCTTCATCCAAGTCACCTGACAAGGGCCTTCACCTAAGGAGAAGTCTATAGGCCAAGAGTATCTGATTGCACAGCTAACTGTAGAACTTCCACCTTCTTAGGACGTTAACCCCCTAGTGTTGAACCAGATGATAATACATATTGTACTTTCTCCTTGCTCATGTTATTAACCTTTGACTTATCATCACTTGATTTCTGTTGTGATTCCAGTAGATATGCCTGTGGTGGAAGAGTCGGGCCATTCGGACAAAGGAAAAGATGTTGGATCGTCCATTGATATGCCCCTACTTTCCAAAACACATTATGATGTGACTTTTGTTTTAACTCTCATCTTCACTTCATTCTCTATAATGAAAATGCTAACCGTTCACAATTTCTTTTACAGGACACTGAGGATATTTTGCGCTCCATTCAGGATTTATTTACTTCTTGGGAACAAATGAAGGCCAGCACTTCTTCTAGTTCCTCTTCAACTAGTCATTACATGGATTGAACCTTTAGGAATTTCAAGTGTCTTTCCCATGACTTAGGAACTATGTACTTATATGGCCTTTCTCATTCTGTACCTTTGTCTTCCAGCCTCTATAAAGCTCCGCATTTGTTACACCTTCATTATCTTCATCCTTTTTCTTGAAAATACCAATCTATTGCCATCGCTTGGCACTTCACATGATCGGCTTTCACCATTTATCTTGATGTCTTTTTTTGGTATAGGAGATGTACAAAATATTTCTTTGGTCAATGAAGGTCTTCTCAACTCATTTCTCATTCATGATCTCCAGAAGGAATTCTTGAGGACAATTGCTTGCTGATAGTGCTTCTCTGACCATTTGAGTACTGTTGCAGTGATGCATTTAGGAAGGCGATGCATTTAGGAAGGCAATGCATTTAGGAAAGCGACAAAGGCCGATTTCCTTTCTTTTGTATTTGATAGAAGAATAATGATAGCTTGCTTCCTAATGTGGCTTGCAGAACATTTGCATGTTGTACCTTTTGGTTTGTAGAGGATTTTTGATAATGAAATGTTTTAATTGAACGTACTTCGTTCTTATTTTACTTGGACACAATCGTCAAACTGACTTTATTTTTAATCGTATAGCACGTGCCCAGCATCTCGACTTTACTTATGTATGACCTTCCCTTATATTCGCTCATCTTCCTATATGGAAGGAATATATTTCTTTAAATATTTACCATTGATAAACCTCACGTGTTTCATGCTATCTAAATCTTCCAAATGATAAGCCCTATTAGGTAATACACCTTTCACTTTATATGGTCCTTCCCAATTTGGTGACCATTTACGATATTTTGGATTTTTATTATCCAAAAGAAGTATCGTTTTCCAAACCAAATCACCCTGACTAAAGGACTTAGCTATGACTTTTCTGTTATAGGACTTAGTCATTTTTTGCTTCTGCACCTGCAATCTATCCAGGACATCCAACCTTAACTTGTCCAACTCCAATAAGTTTTGGGCTAGTGATTCTTTATACTGGTCATCGCTCTCAAGTTATTTTGCAAACCAACTCTAATCGATTGCACATTAATTTTCATAGGCAAAACAACCTCTTGTCCATAAGTAAGTTGAAAATTGGTTACTTTGGTACTTGAACATAACGACGTCCTATAAGCCCATAAATTTTAATTTAAAAATTCATGCCAATTTCTGACATTTTCATTTATCATTTTTCTTATGATATTCTTTAGAATCTTATTAGAAGATTCCGCATGTCCATTGGATTGAGCATAATAAGGTGTGGAATTTACTACCTTAACTCCAAATTCACTAAAAAATTCCTTCACTTGATCTTCATTTAAAGAAGTTCTGTGATCCATCATTCGAGTTTGTGTATCCCAAATCTATAAATAATGTAATCACGAATAAAATCTATAATACTTTTCTGATAAATCTTTTTTAAGGGTACTGCTTCTACCCACTTAGTGAAGAAATCTGTTGCAACTATTATAAACGTATGTTACTTAGACAACGGGAGATAAATCTTCCCTATCAAATCTATCGCCCCACCTTTAAACGGTCAATGTTTAATAATTGGTGTCATTTCTCTTGCTGGGGCCCTTTGTATTGGACCATGCTTTTGGCATGCTAACATGATTATCTCATTTTAGGTCAAAAATATCCACTCATAACAATTAACCATCTTATTATTTGGCCAGCATGATGGGCTCCACATTTTCGTGTACTTCAGCCATGATTGTTTTGGCTTTCTGCATACTCAAACATTTCAATAGCAGACCATCTGAGTATTTTTTGAACAACTTTCCTCTATCAATACGTAATTTAATGAGAGTAACCTCATTTTCCTATTACCCTCTTTATCAAGTTCTTTCAAAAAACCTTTTATTTCTGCTCTCCAATCTATTGTATCTCCATTTTTTATGCAATGAATATCACTCTTTCTCGCCCTCCGTTGTACTACGGGCAATATTACCCCATACTCGCAAGTGGATTCCAAAATTAGCACTTTCGAATAACTTGAAGTCATTTGGGTTAATTCGTTTGCTAAATCATTATACATTCGGTTAACGTATTGAAACTCCACTTGATCAAATTCTTCCAATAATTGTAGGGCAATTTTGTATTGACTTATGACAAAATCACTTTTGGCATTTGAAATCACCAATCAATTGGTAAATTACTAATTGGGAATCACCCCTAATAATCACATTTTTTGTTCCCAATTCTATTAACAACTCCAAACTCACAATCAAAGCTTCGTATTCAGCTTGATTGTTGGTACACATTCTATCCAAAGTGAAAGTAAATTCCCTCATTACAGATAGAAGCGCCTATAGACTAGCCTCTGGCTTTGCCCCCTTATCTACTACGGGTGAATCTCTTCGATCTGAAATTAAACTATCCTTAAAAAAAGGCTTTGCTACTGCTAGCTCCGCCACTGGGCCGACTTAAACTACTGCCATAGGTCCCTCTATATCTGGGTCCTCACCATCCACCGGAACTCATGCGGGTTAGAGAGATGGAACTACTGAAGTGCTCCCTCGCTTCTAGAACTGTAAAAGGGTTGGGGGACAATAGACTATTCCTACCCCTGTACCTCTAGAAGTTTTTGATCCATCAAAGTACAAAACCCAAGGTTTTATTTTGAATGAACCAATTTTCAATTCCATTTCTTTAGGCATGTCAAGGCATGGATGATCGGTCAAAAAGTTAGCCAACGCTTGATGTTTAACTCCCTTTTGGGGTATATATTGTATTTTAAATTCTGAAGTCCAAAGGCCTATCCTTTGGTGTAAAATAGGGCAAGGGAACATATACTTAACTAAATTTACTTTAGAAATTAGATAAATAGTCACAGGTCGTAAATAGGTCCTTAGTTTTGTACATGTGAAATATAAAGCAAGACATAATTTTTCGATAGCAGAATAATTACATTCACATTTTTTAACTGTCTACTCAAGTAATAAATCGCCATTTCTTCGTCAAATTGGTCTTCTTGCGCGACAATCCCGACTATCGATAGCTGTTCAGTCGATACGTATAACTTCATTAGCCGTTCTTGGATAGGCGATACTAACACCGGTGGATTTGACAAATATGTTTTTAGGCTATTAAAAGTCTTTTGATACTCTTCTTTCCAGACGAATTAGTCCTGATTTTTCAGCTTTAGAAGAGGCAAAAAAGCTTCTGTTCGTCCTGCACAATTATAAATGAAATGCCTCAAAAAGTTTACTTGGCCTAGGAACCTTTGCAATCCTTTTTTGTTGCTAGGTGGTTTGGCTTCAATAATGACTTCGCTTTATTTTTATCAAATTCAATTCCTCTTTTGTGCACTAAAAACCCAAGAAAATTTCATGAATTAACACCAAATGAACATTTCAAGGGATTCAATTTTAGTTTGTATTGCCTTATTCGCTCAAATGAACATCTTAATTGTTCAAAATTGTCTTCCTATTTAATAGATTTGACCACTATGTCATCTACATAGAATTCAACAAATTCACCTATCATGTCGTGAAAAATTAAATTCATTGCCCTTTGATAAGTTTTCCCTATATTTTTCAGGCCGAAGGACATAACTACCCATTCAAAGCATCCTAAAGACCCAGGGCATCTAAATGCAGTTTTATGTACATCTTTCTCAACTATATAAATTTGGTTATATCCTGAATATCTGTCCATTAAAGAATGCATTACATGTCCGGCAATTGAATCTACTAAGAAATCTACTGTAGGCATTGGATATTCATTTTTTGGCGTTGCTAAGTTTAAATTCTTAAAATATATGCACACCCTAATATTACCATTCTTTTTTAACACCGATACAATATTAAACAACCATTCAACATATTTGTCTGTTCTAATAAAGCCCACCTTTAATAATCGCTCTTTTTCTTTCTTTACTTCAGGTAACACATTAGGAGCAAAGCGCCTAGGAGGTTGTTTATGACGTTTATAGTTCGGTTTAGTTGGTAACCTATATTTTACCAGACTCTTATTTAAATCAGACATATGTTCATACTCCCAAGCAAAACAATCTTTATACTCCTTTAATAAAGCGATTAATTTATTACTTACCTTTTGACCAAGCACCTGGTTGATAAATGTTGGACGATCTTCCCATTCATCGCCAATGTTCACCTTTATCAAAGGGTCTTGTACTTGAGCATATCCAGACTTTATCATCCTCATTACTTTATCGCCTAGGTTCCATGTAGGTACTCCTTCTTCCAAGCAATCCACTTTGTTGACTTCTCGACCAATACTCCGTTCCAATTTGAACACTACTAGTTTGTTCTTCATTGTCTTTAGTACTGCTTCTTCTTTTGTCTTTACTTTACAATCCTCATTGAAAGTCATTAACTTGACTTTGAAGGCCTGAATATCGATCATATCTTCTTGTTGCTGATAACTCATCAAAGCTCATTGATTATCTTTTTGCCAATTACTGGCTCTTCAAGGGCCACTATGTTTGGCCTCATTGGATTGACCATTTCAATAAGTGCATCAACTAAAAATGGCTATTCGCTATGTGCAACAATTTGAGTCTCTTCCCCATCTTGAACTACCCTGACAGGTCCATAATTTCCTTCATACATAAATCGTTTGACTGAATTTGCTTCTGCAACAAAGGGCCTATGGACTGTTTGCACCACTTCTTCTTCGCCTTTGTCATTCCAGAAAACCAAGCATTGGTGGAGCGAAGAAGGTATACAACGACTCCCATGAATCCAATCTCTTCCTAGTAGAACATTGTAACTAGTAGGACCATCTATCGCAAAAAAAAACTGTAGTCCTTGTAGTTGTTCCCACAGTTATGTCTAGTGGCATTATCCCTTTAGTTGAAGTTGCTCCCCCATTGAAATTTGTGAGAATCACTTATGTTGGGATCATATCGCTTTTTGTCTTTGCAAATTTCCTTATCATTCTGAACGGAATGATATTTATGGCTACTCCATTGTCAATGAGCACTTTTGCCATAGGTATGACATTGAATAATGTCTTCACGTATAATGGCATCAAGTGCTTGGTCAACTTCATAGTTGGTCTCTGAAAAATGACATTTTCAGCAGCATCTATCTCCACTTCTTGTTTATCCTTCATCGAATTATTCCCTTGTGACAAATTCACATGCAATATTTCACCGTGAGTCTCTGTTTCTTGGTTCTTTTCCTTACTTTCTTCTAATACTTTTTCTTTAGTTATTCAAGCCATAGGGGGAGCTAATATTTTTGGAGGTGACCCATATTTAATAGAGCGAGGCACTCTTACCCTTCTCTTGGGCGTCCCATATAGTACACAGTAGTCAAAGGAATGTCAAGATGGTTCGCCCAACAAATCTATCTCGCGGAAACTTTCTTGATGCAATTGCTTGAATAAAGTGTTGCACGACACTCCTCTTATTTTCCTTTTTGCTTCTAAAGCAATTTCCTCCTCAATTTCAATCATGCCGTCATCCTCTTCCTCATCATATACTTCCTGAGATGTCTGGCCTTCTTCACATTCTAGCACGCATGCTCTTTATCGTTTTGAACTTCCCATTATCTTCCATTTCCTTCTCTTCACTTTCTTTACTTTTGAATTCATTTGCTAGTAGATAATTATTAGCCATAATAGGAGGTAAGGTACCAAATTGAAGAGTGAAGGGTCGCCCTGTATCTCTTTCATCTTCATCCATCTTTCCACGCTCAAACTTTGATCTCTCAGAAGAATTTTCTGGTAACTCTTTCATTGATTCACCCATGCTAGCTTCTTTATCACCTTTCAGAACATTTTTGTTGGCCACCTCAAACAGTTTAGGTGACTTCGGACGTGAGGATCCTTGCTGTTGACTCATCATTAGTCCATAGTTCCGTTGAAAACGCTTTTGTTGGGTTTTGGTCATTTCGTTAAAGGGTACGACCCTTCCTACATTATACTAGAATGAATGCTATATATTAGGTTGGCGAGGTTGTGGCTGGAACGTTCTCCCGTTGTTTATCGGCTTGAACTGCCTGTCGAAATGTGGTTTCCCATAGAATGACGTACTCCATCCTTCATCGGGTTGGGAATTTAGAATAATATTAGGCCGATGGTGAAATCGCCATGTTTTCCTTCACTTCTCCCTTGCATCTAGCACACATGACACCTTTTCCCTTTCCAGGTTTCTTTCTTATACGTTCAAAAATATTAGGCTGTAACCCAGAATCTTCTTCTCCATCATCTATCACCACCTCGAATTTTGGCAACTTATTCTTAAAACCAGCTATCACCATATTCACTCCAAGTGGCTATGGAAAAGGATTTTCATCCACTACCATTTTCTTCTTAGTTTCGAACGTGATTCGCCCTAACTCAATAGCATCCTATAATACATGATGAAAAATCAAACAATTATTAGTCATATGTGACCATGCATTGTGCTATTTACAATATTTTTTACCCTTAATTTGTTCAGGGTCTGACATTTTATGCGTGTCGCTCAATTTTATCTGCTTATCCTTATATAATTTATCAAATATAAGGTCAGCTTTGGTCACATCAAATGAGAATGTCCTGGCCCTTCTATTTTCATGTTTTGCAGGCTCATTCTTGCCCGATGTTCTAAATTTGACCATTATAGGGCAAGCATATGCATTTCCCTTAATCAGTTCGGCCAAACAAATTTCTGTCTAATCGTAATATTCGTCGTTGATGGTATGAATATCGAAATTTAGGTCTCTGTAATAAGTCCCTTTACTAGAATTTTTCATATGTTATTCTTCTCTTATTAGACACTCATACCTAATCACATTAGCACTCAACTGAAACAGGTCAGAAAACTCCCTATCCTGGATTTTTTTTAAAAATCAAAGTTCAAACAACTTTGAGATATCTTGACAAATTCTTTCTCGGCTAAAGGCACAAAACATTTGCTCCTAGCTATTTTGAATCTCTGAAGGAAACTTTCTGCCCATTCATTTGTCATTTGACATAAATTCGCCAAATCGGTCAAGGTAACTTCAGATTCATTTTTGTAAAACTATGGTAAAACAAGTATTCTAGTTGTTACCATGTTTAGACCGAATTTGCTGGCAAATTAATGAACAATGAGAAAACTACTCCTGTTAATGAACTAGGAAACAGTCCCATTTTGTGAGAATCAGTTACCTCACCACATTGCAGTGTAAATCGCCCTATATGTTCCAAGGTGGAAACCTCTCCTAGACTAGTGAATAACGAAAACTCTAGTACTTTATACCCTCTGGACCACGGATAAGCTTGATCTACCAATCCAGGACATGACTTCATATAAGTTGGCCTGATAAAAGGATGCATCCCAAAAACCATCTGATCCTGCACTATCTCCCTAATTTGATTCCTCAACACATCATTTGGATCATATGGAACTCCTACAGGTTGATTCATTGGTGGAATTGCTTGGGGCCTAATGTTTGGTCCTTGGTTTGCGGAAAAAATGCCGTTATTTAAACCGTTATTACCATTTGCCTGAATACTTCCACCATAATTAACACGCGGACTATTCTGTCTATTTGTTTGGACATTGTCTCTTACATTTGAATTACCCCCCAAGTTTGACACTCCATTACCACTATTCAAGTTCGTCATTCCACTACTTCCCTAGTTTGAAGTCGACGGTCCAAAGAGTGGTTCTATTATTTTAGTCTCGGGACTGGGGAGTTATGTCTCACAATCATCCTCGTTTGAAAGTGACTCCAAATACTTGGCATAAGTGGTTGACAAATTTGGCTCACCAACTTATTCATGATTTCGTTCAAAGTATTCAGTTGTTTGGCCATGTTATTATAATGTACATTTCCATTTTGTGTAAATTTTTCCATGTTATGAACATTTTGTAAGTTTACCTGTTCAACGACATTCTGCGTGATCTCACCAAACAATACGCGCATGATTCGAGGACTCCATTTTGTCATTGGCTCATAGCGACTTTGGCTTTGCCCTTCTGATTGTGGAGTATTTTGCTGCTCCTCGTATCGTTCAACCGCAAACTGGACTACTCGTTGACTTACTGGCTCCTTGTCAGAGTTTTTCTGAGTCATATTGCTTCACCATTCGTATCTTCAAACACCAAATGTCCTACTGGGCATGCCAAATTGTTTCGCGCGAAAATCGCTAACAATTAAAAGAAGGTTCAAACGATCATGTAAGGAACAAACCTCTTGAGAAAAAGTCCCAACGAGGGGTACTTTATTTATAAAGAGTACGATTTACAAGAAATAAAGCGCCTCTAAGGGGTACAAGCACACAAGTAAATTGAAAACTTTAACGAGAAAAATAAAGGAATGAAATTATATAATTCTCTATTTGAGAGTTGATTGATCGTGGTCTCTTCTTCTATGCTCTCTTTTCTCTTTTATACACCATTCGACAATTGTTGTATAACTGTTTCGAATTGATCGCGCTATAACTACTCACATTCTCCATTATAGATGACTTGTCAAATAAATTGTTTATAACCGCTGCCACTTCTCCCATTATTTAACTACTTGCAACCGAGATTCATGGATTGTAGGATGAACCGTTTCAATAAAACGTCCGTCGATTTAAATAATAATAAGACATTATTCTCGCTCAGATCTTGAGCGTCTCACAGGTTTGAGGGACAGAGGTTTTTTGTCACTTGAGCGTCTTACAGGCTTGAGGGACAATGAGCCTCCACTATTTGGGCGTATATCAGGTTTGGTGATGACGTGCTTCCATTGCATAACTCCATCTTGAGCTTCCACGTGATTTTGTTTGGATCCATCCTTTAAATTCTTTAGTTGATCTTCACTCTATCGGCCATTTAATTGGACCTTATTATTTTTGCATGTCAACACATGGTTTTTCATTTAATCGAACAAATCATATAATGCCACATAAATTGGTTTTGCATTATTCATTCGATGATTAAAGGTGGACTACCACGGCCACCCGTAAATACTCTATTGAATTTTTAATTTATAAATTTAAACATTATTTTCAATAGTACAATCATAAATACTAATAACTATTCCCGCGTTTCTTGAGATTTACCATTATTCATTTATACAAGTCATTTATATATTTGCCCAACGGAGACATGGAATAAAATGAGACCATGTGAATTCAATTATAACCAATATTTTAACACGTTGTACTAGCATTACTCCTCACACCTAAATCGGTGTTTACCACCTTGATAATATCGATTTTTATAATGATTTATATGTACATAATGTGGTCATATATAATTTGGTTCGAATTTTTTAAATTAAATAATAATAAAAAATTCGCTGCTCTCTTTTTGACACGTCATTTATATGTAAATCATTATTTAATTACATTATGTACAAGGGTTTAAATTAATTGGTAGCCACTCAACTTTATAATTTGTATCACCAAGGCCATCCAATTTGATATAATATTTATTATGACCACCTAATTTCATATAACATTTCATCATGGTCATTTAATTTCTTTTTACCATTTCATTAATTTTAAAAGAGGTAAAATATATATATAAACTTAATTATTTTAAAAACGTTTTTTAAATAAGTTTTTATTTTATTTTATTAAGTAACTTTAAAAAAAATAAGTTTTTATTTTATTTTATTGTTTTAAGTAACTTTTTTTTAAATAAATTTTTATTTTAAGTTTTTTATGTATATAATGAAAAGTTATCGTTTTATCCCTTTTAAAATTAATGAAAATAATAAAAAAAAGTTGATGGGGGCCTGATGAAATGTTATATGAAATTGGGTGGTCATAGTAAAATGTTATATGGAATTGGATAGCCTTGGTGAAATAAAATTAAATTGAGTGACCATAGTAACACTAAATATAAAGTTGAGTGGTCATGATGAAACAAAATTAAATTAGGTGACTATGGTGACACTAAGTATAAAGTTGGATTGCCACCAATGAATTTAACCCTATGTACAAGTAGTATATCCAACTCTAGGTATGTCAAAATGACTCGCTGACTTAGGCTGCCTGTGGTTCAGTCCAGGAAAAGCCTAAGGCGATCCAGTTCGTGGCTCAAAACCACGAGTCGGGGCTTGGGCCGAGTCTGTGCCGGTCCTTGTCACGGGCCATTTTTGGCCTGGATGAGCCGAGGTGGACTTGTAAAAAATAAAAATAAATAAAAAATGGAAAACAGATGCCTGCAAGGATGCAGTCATCTTTAAAAAAATTTCAAAAAATTTAGCTGCCTAAAGCTGCCTCCACAAGCAGCTTTAATAACTATCACAGGCAGTTGTCCATTGTCAAATGTAGTCTGTCTTGGACTGCCTTTGACAAGGCAGAGCTGTAGATAACCTAAATTTTCAAAATTTAAATTTGAAATTCAAATATAGTTGAAACAAATATATTCTTTTGGCTATAAATACGTGAAAATATTTTACAATTTCATCAATTTATTTCAATCAATCTCCAATTTCTTTACTTAATATTCATTATTCTAGTCTCCAATTTCTTTATTCTAATATCCAATTTTGAGTTTGATAAAATTTTGCAATATTCTAGTTTCAATTTCAATATCCAATTTTTTTACTCTAATATTCAACATTCTTTGCTATAATAATTATAAATGGATTTTACTAGTGATGA
>CAIGRB010108337.1:0-22841 GCA_903798255.1 Fraxinus quadrangulata
AAACTGAAAAAAAGTCGAACAAAATTATTTTTTTTTTTCTAAAAATCCCATTTTGCAGTCAAATAACTTAATCAGAAAATTAAATAGGTAAAAGGTTACCTAAAAAGGGGATGGCTGTATCTGTGAGTAAAGTCACTGTGGTAATGCATGATCAAGACAAATCTTCACAAGCTCTTCTAATTCCATAGCCTTTTATGTCACACAATTTACTATATAAAACAAAGTCTCTAGAAGAGTATGACGGAACTGTAAATCTGTGCATTGTCCGGACATCCTGCTCTCCTTCGACCAAGACATGGCATCGATCAAGTTATCACCCGTGCTATTGTCATTTTCTTGATAAGGGACCTCACAAACCTTTCCCACCAGAAAAACTCGACATCCTCGTCGAGACACAAAATGCCTTTGCATTCTGCCCAACACATCAAAGAAATTCTCGCTGTTTCCTTGGCTTCACCTTCGTTTGGTACTTGAATGTTAGGTGATCAGTCCAACCTGCTTTCCTACATCCTCGCACAAATTTTCCATGGAACTGTCAACGTTCCTCATAGTTTGGAACACTCTACGTCCCGAATTCTCACAAGTTCTGGAACATTCCGCGTCCTGCAATCACCGTAGTTTGTTGATGCATTCGGGTTCCTTTCCCATCGAATCCCTACAACGCAGTAGTTAAGCCTGCATCCCGTACTGTACAATAGTCTGTAGCGAATTCACCCGAGCTAGCCTTAATTCCTCGGTGTCCTCAACTCACTGCTCTTCCAGCATAATTGCAGTTAGTTCTTCCCATTTTGGGTAGTCCTTAGCAGGATGGGGCCCCTTGCAAATACGTAGCGTTGGGTTTTTTGATATCCAATAATTTCGGGCGATGATATAAAACCGATGTTGGATAATTGTTATATCGACACCTAAGATTGATGACCTGACCCTAAAACTATTTGGGGCCATTGGAAGCAGTCTAATTAATTAAAGTTGCTCGGCCCGGTTTCTCATTTTATGGATGGCTCGTTTGGCCCACTCTTTGTTCCTTGTTGGGCCGGCCCAATACTATGCCATAAAGTGATCCTATATATTCTCTTGGTCTTGGTTTGGTCAAGCGGATTGGTGCTTTGCGAAGGAATGAGAGAGAGAGACACGATCGCTTTGTGCTTCCGGCTTGGAGCTTGAGTTGTTATCTTCTCCTTCTTCTTCAGCCTTTATGGCTCCGCCTTTGTGGTTGCAAACACCTTCACCCTTCGTGTCCTAAGTAGGCAAATCGATAGCAACCAAAGAGAGAAGAGTTTGAAGATTGTGGGTCATCTTCTTTGTGGTGGTTGATTGGTTTAAGCTGAGCCCGGTTTTTGGCGTTATTGGAGCCCCAAAATCATAGCTATCGAATTTTTTTGCATGTCTCGGGAAATATTCACCATCGTTCGATTTCGAAGGCTGTTCATCATGTTTTTCAGCGGCATTCGACCTATCTTTCTGTTGGTCACACTTCCCATTCTGCCTTCGATTTACTTTCTTAACAAAGCATTACCATCCAACCGTAATTTAACCAAAGCATTAGCCACAAGAATGGCCGATTGCAAATCCTTTACCCCCTTGTCAACACAACTCAGCTTGCGCCCATCACCTTGGAAAGTAAGTGCTTGATTGTCATATTGCATCGCAGTCGGGGGTGGAGCCACGGGAAAAGACATTGAGGTAGGCTGAAATTTAAAAAAAATAAAAAAATCAATGAACTAACACCATGTGAGATGCTCTATGCCACACCAAATCTAGTTTAAAAGGTTAAACTCAAGATACCCATGACTCAAATAAGTATCAACATATCAATCCTTAAGATGTCCTATTAGATTTTCGTAGCTTTTCTTGCCAAATAAAAAATCGACACCTCCCTAGAAAATATAAAATGTGCGGAAGTATGATAAGCGAGAATAAATGATGTATACTCACCAATAAAAAATTAAGAAAAACCTATTGAGCACTATTATGAGACTCGAGGCCTACAAAGAACAACAAGTCATTCTAACTATTAAAGATTTTTAGTCAAAACAAACCGTTCGGAAAATACCATCTGATATAGGCATTAGTCTTTTATATCAATACATTTTAATTCCACCTGAAGTGGTAAAACCGACCAAGAATATCCAAAGTCCACATAAATCGGATTGTGATTCACTTCAATAATATGCTTTTAATAATATTCATTTATAAATAAATAAATAATTTTTTAAGGAATATTATTTATTTCTACTGATAAAGTTAAATATAAAGCAAGATACCTATTTTAATAATATCTATTCCATGGTCAATAAATATTTTTAACTTATAAGTATAATTAATTAATTAATGAAACACACATAAAATGAAATTTTAATTACTTTTAAGTTTTTCATGGTTTTTTCCCCTCGCCATATTTTATATGTATGGTTAGTTTTACTAGATAATTTTCTTGCTCAAAAACCTACTAAGAAGGATACAATTTCTGATGTGAAGAGGTTAAAACATCAATTAATCTAATTATATCCTCTTATTTGGGTTTTATTTCTTTGGACTATTGCAGTAAAAATAAGTTTGTTCTTTGCATTTCACTTACTACGTTAAATTTTGAAAGAAATTCTATTATTTTGAGCAAAAGATTTGAAAGTGGCCAAATTCAAAAAATTGTTCCATTTAAGAAATTAAGATGGAAGTGGGCAAATATTAAAAGGGTGGATAGTAGGCTAATTCTAAATTTAGGCAAAACTATGACTTTTTTTAAATAAAAAAAGTTACAAAGGAAAATGGAACATGGGCCAAGTTATACTGGGCTGAAGCCCAGTGCAGCCTCCCCCGCCCCCCACCATATCCACCCCTATTCGCAGTAGCTACATGACTAACACAGGAAGAGTCATACTAATAGTCACTTATGTCCAAGGTCTTGATTATTTATATAAGACGTTAAATTTTGAAGATAATAGGATTCCAATGCTCATTTAAACCTTTTAGGAGGTTTGCCACGAAGAAGCATTTCTGCGGAAGTGAAAAATGCTTTTCTAGTGCTTGCTCGGGCAAAGCGAGACATGGCTAATTTGAACGTTTTATTTTCTTATGGAGTAAAGAGCAAAACTGGGAGAACATTATTTTAGTTGGAAAATTGATTATTTAAGAGCAATGACTAAATTGAAAAGAATTTATGGTGTTAATTTTTTTTTTTTTTTTTTTTGTACTTTCACAATTTAAATGCTTTATATAATTGATCAAACTAGAACTAATTGATTGGTGAAGTTGGATTGTTTTGGGGCTTCAGTACACATATAGCATCACAAGCTTACCTGAAATTATGTTGGAAGCTCATTTAAGGTGCCTATGCACTATCTCACTCTGTAAGCATGTCCATGATTACATGGATTTCTAACTTAGTTGCATTACTATGCCAAGGTTTATGACAATCCATGTAAAGAAGAATTTGGATTTCTTGTCAAAATTGAAACCTCTGGAAGAGGTATATTCTTTCTAGGCTTCATACTAAATATTCTGAATAAAAGAAACTGCAATATTTAAGATTTTATATGCAAGAGTAAACAAAATTAACGGAATCATGTTAAAGAATTATGTGATGAGAATTAGTCCATAATCTTAACTTTTTGATTGTGTTGAAGAACTCTCATTCCTAAAACTCTTCATGCTAGTGGATCTTTTATTTTCTAAAATATAGGATACGAGGATATGATTAAAAAGAGTTCAAATTTTACGTCTTTTAAACTTCAATTTTTTAACTAATTCAAGGTATCATTTTGAATATGCCAAAATCAATTATTCATAAAGAAGGAAATGCATATTGAATAGGGGTTAAGATGAATAAAATATAATTTTGGGGTTTAGTTTAGATTATGAGATTACTAATTGTTATATAAAATAAAAAATGAGGGATTTGATTGCAATTCAATTTAGTGAAGCACTAAGTAGCACTTTATGGAATCCGTTTTCATTTTATACAAACAAAACTCTAACTGATACAGAGAGAAAAAGAAGGAAAAGAAAAAAGAAAGAAAAAGAAGGAAAAACCTAGAGCCGCCACCTTTCTCCACCCTCTTGACAGCGACTCTAGGTTTACAGATAGCAAAAATAAGAAATAAGAAATGGGAAGAAAAGAAAAAAAAAGAAACAAGAAGAAACAAAAACGACGAAGTATTCGGTTGAAACTTGGAGGCTCCGACACATATCCCATACCCACCCATGTCGTGTCCGGCATGGGTTATCCACATATTTCGAGAACCCCGAACATCAGAGAATACAACACATACATACTGGATATGTTTTCCATTTTTTTTGAGGGGTCGGATAGGTGTTTTGTTGATTTAATGCAATTATTTCAATATTTATTGTATATTTAAATCCCGACATTTATTAACAACCAAGATAAGGAGTAGAAATGATAATGTAAGAATTATCCATTATGTCTTAGCATACACATGTAAGTTCCATCTTAACTCATTGGTTTCATTTTGTAAATGCTGCATGATATCAATTTACAACTTCTTTGCCATGCATTTTTATTTTTCGATGCATGTTTTATTATTTAATGAATTAAATATTTTTTATTTCTGTAAATCTGTAATCTTTATATATGTCAAACGTTTCTATTATCATGTACTGTCATGTTCTACATACACGTAATGTTTTTAATTTTATTTTTAGTGAGTTTCTTTGTATAGTAATATTAGTTTTTGAAATAATAATCTTATTAGATGGAATATTAGCTAGACAATAATTGAATAATCCAATAAATCTTAAACTACATTTTTTTTTTTTTGTTTTTGGGGAAAATTCTTACACTAATAAAAAAACAAATACAAAATATGTTACTAGTTTTGAAAATGAGGGGATGAAATAATAGCAAATTGAAAACAGGAAACGTAGACGTCAAAGTATAATCCTTCTAGATTATAGAAATTTCTACGATTTGCAGTCGTGTCGAGCACAACACGCCTTTGAATTGAAACTTCAAATTCTTTAATGAGAAGTTCAAAACCTCCCCTTTTCATCTTCTGATGATTGATCCAACTTTCGACAATATTGCTTCAGAGGAGCGGTGATGGCGTCGATTTACTGCTGCAAAGAGTGTGGAGCCAATTTAAATCTTCATTCCAGCTACCTCTACCCGCCGGATTTCTACTTCGAGGCCGGCAACAAAGGTACCCTCTCGTTTTCTGTCGTCGATTCCTCCAAATTTAAGTTCGATAAAGAAGACAAAATCCGGCCCTTTTTCGAGACTATTAATTACTGGGGCATTCAAAGGAAACGCACCAAGATCAAGTGCAATAGTTGTGGAAAACTCGTCGGGTATATTTACGATGACGGGGCGCCCATGACGGATAGTCCGGGTCAGTTCCATATGGGTCCGAGTCAGGTTGTGCCTAGAAACCCTAGGTACAGGTTCAAGACCAAGGCTTTAAGGATTGCTTCTGAGACTTGATTTTGGGCGGTGTTAATTGTTTTATTTACTGGGTTTTGTAGATAATGATGGGGATTGATAATTATGAGTATTTTTTACGGGATTTGTTTTGTATCCTGATACAGATGTTTTTCAGTTTTCTGATTATTGTGCCTATTAGTGTAAATTTATCTTTAATTAAATAAAATCTCAATGGATTTCCTGATCATTTTTGCTTAAAAACATTAGAATAGCAATCAAAATAATAGGTTCTTTGTGAAATGGAAGCTTTTATTTATCTCTGTACTGTAGAATTGAGGACCTAATTATTTTAAGTGTTCTTTTGATGCCAATTTCAATTGAAATAATGTGCTGCTGCAGTTTGATATTATGATTATTCACTGAACAACTGTAATCCTGATAATTTCATGATAGTGCTATGTGATTCTTGATGGATTTATTGAAAAAAGGGGACCAATTATTGAATGGAATTGTTGAACCTTCAGAAAACATTTCGTTGTTTTGTGTGGAAAAGGAAAAAAAAAAGTAAAACAAATAGCTTGAGCTTTACCGTGGAGGTTTGTTGGTCCTGTTGTAAAGAAGATACATATTGAAATCCTGGAAGAATCATATGACTGGTTGAACTTGTTCCAAACCTACATGCCGGGTCAGCTATTGTTATAATTTGTTAGATTAACCATCTTTCTGAATGAGAATTTGATTTCATTTCAATATTGTTGATACTTGAATTTATGTGTTGTTTATGCCAAATGGTTATCATTAATTGGTACCAACCTTCTAAATGATTCAACTTAATATTGCTGCAAGTTGGTATTGATGTGTTTTTATGCCAAATGGTTGTCCAATCATTGTACCTGGATGGTAGCACACCTTAAATTTCCATTTCTGCCCAAGTCGACTTCCATGGTTTTTATTATAGAATAACACTCACTTGCCACTTCTGCAAAGCCATTCGAGATGCAAGCAACAGATTCTCAACAAACTTGCTAGCATGAATTGTAATTTTGTACAAATGTTTGGGGATAGCGTAGTCATTTATATTGTATAGCGTTAGACGATTCCTTTTATATATAGACTACTGTACAGCATAACAAATCAATTGAATTGCAACAGATTCATTCCATTTTGGGTGCCTTCTCGACTCTGTTTTTCTCTGTTTTCCTTTCATTGTTGTTGTTTTTATCCCAGTTGCAGCACCATTTTTACTAACTCTGACATGATATCAGAGCGGTAAACAATGGCCACCAGCGATCCTCCCCCTCCCAACAAATACACCAATCTTGTAGACCCAACCAACCCCTACAGACTTGAAACCTCAGACAATCCCAGCACTGTGCTTGTTACAGAATTTTTCATTGCCAATAACTTTTGCACCTGATCTCGCTCAATCCAAAGAGCACTCCGAGTCAAAAATAAAATTGGATTCCTAAATGAAACCCTCACCAAACCTTCAAAACCCAATGACCCCCTTTATGAGCTCTGGGGGAGATGCACCGATATGGTTGTGTCTTGGTTGCAGAACTCGATTAGCATTCATTTACATTCCTCTGTTGCCTTTGTTGATGATGCTCACCAGATTTGGCGCGAACTCGAAGAGGGATTCTTACCACAAAATGGACCTCGCATATATGAGCTCAATTCGAGGTAACTTTTTCGAGATGATCTCTCAATCTAGTGTTGAGAACGTACTTCTCCTGCAATAATTTTAATTTTTAAAACCTTAGACAAGAAATTATGGAATAAAGCATAATATCTAAAAATTCATTCAACCAATTGTATACTACTATACTCAAGAAATAAATTCATTTCATCCTACAATAAACAAATAAAAGTAAAAGAAAATTAAATAGAAAAAATAAAATGAAAGGAAGAAAGGAAATTATAAAAAAAAGAACGAAAAATGAAAATTAAAGGAAAAATGCTTAAAAAGAAATTGAAATTGAAAAGATAAAAAAGAAATAAAATTATAAAAGAGGAAATTATAAAAAAAGGAACAAAAATAAAATTTAAAGGAAAAAAATTAAAAATGAAATTAAATTGAAAAAATAAAAATGAAATAAAATAAAATAAAGGAAAAAAAATTTTAAAAATAAAAAAGGAAAATTGAAATTGAAAAGATAAAAACGGAAATAAAAGTAAAAGAAAAATAAAATTAAAGCGAAAAAAGATGGAATTATATATAAAATGGTTATCATTAGTTGGTACTATCTTTCTGAATGAGAATTTGATTTCATTTCAATATTGCTGATACTTGAATTTATGTGTTGTTTATGCCAAATGGTTTTCATTAGTTGGTACCAACCTTCTAAATGATTCAACTTAATATTGCTGCAAGTTAGTATTGATCTGTTTTTATGCCAAATGGTCGTCCAATCATTGTACCTGGATGGTAGCACACCTTAAATTTTCATTTCTGCCCAAGTCGACTTCCATGGTTTTTATTACAGAATAACACTCGCCACTTTTGCGAAGCCATTTGAGATGCACGCAACAGATTCTCAACAAACTTGCTAGCATGAATTGTAATTTTGTTCAAATGTTTGGGGATAGCTTAGTCATTTATATTGTATAGCATTAGACGATTCCATCTATATATAGACTACTGTACAACACAACAAATCAATTGAATTGCAACAGATTCATTCCATTTTGGGTGCCTTCGTCGACTATGCTTTTCTCTGTTTTCCTTTCATTGTTGTTGTTTTTATCCCAGTTGCAGCACCATTTTTACTAACTCTGACATGATATCAGAGAGGTGAACAATGGCCATCAGCGATCCTCCCCCTCCCAACAAATACACCAATCTTGTAGACCCAGCCAACCTCTACAGACTTGAAACCTCAGACGATCCCAGCACTGTGCTTGTCATAGAACTTTTCAATGCCGATAACTTTTGCACCTGGTCTCGCTCAATCCAAAGAGCACTCTTCCTAAATGGGACCCTCACCAAACCTTCGAAACCCAATGACCCCATTTATGAGCTCTGGGGGAGATGCAACGATATGGCTGTGTCTTGGTTGCAGAACTCGATTAACATTCATTTACGTTCCTCTGTTGCCTTTGTTGATGATGCTCACCAGATTTGGCACGAACTGGAAGAGCGATTCTCACCACAAAATGGACATCGCATATATGAGCTCAAGAAGCAGTTGGCTAATCTCACCCAAGATGATGCTTCGGTCAATACATATTATGGTAAACTCAAATCTATTTGAGATGAATTATCTATTTATGACCCTTTACCTTTTTGCTTATGTGACTCAACCAAGCTCATTTCGGACCGCTACAAACGGGATTGCGTCATCCATGTCCTAATGGGTCTTCATGACTCTTTCGGCAATGTACGTGATCAGATTATGTTGATTGATCCCCCACCGTCGGTCATCAAAATGTTTTCCTATATCCAACAGCAAGAGCGACACCGTGTGATAACCACCCAACCCCACCAATTACTCCATAGCTCTTGCTGCCTGAAAATACATACCCACCCCTGAGCCAAATGCTTCAAATCTGGCAATGCGACAGCAATCATTTGCACCTACTGTGAGATGACTAGCCATGTTGTTGATCGTTGTTACAAACTTCATGGGTACCTCCCAGGCACAAGCTTCATAAACCGAAGGCAAATGCTGCTTCTCTTAGCACATCTGAAGTCACATCTGAACCAAGCTTGTCATTGACAAAGGAACAATATCAGGACCTCATAGCCTTACGGCACAGTAAGGATTCTTCGCCATCAGCCAACCACATTCAGCCAGTTATTTCTTCCAACCCCCACTCCTCTTCTGTTGCTGGTATCTCCTTTTGTCTCTCTCTCTCTCTCTCTTCATCTTCTTCAAAAACACCTTGGATTATTGATACAGGGCGACAGATCATATGATCTGCAACCCCTCTCTTTTTAAAACCATTACATCATCAATTTCCCACTCTGTTAAACTCCCTAATGGGGAGCTTGTAGCAGTAACTCACGTTGGTATCGAGTAACAGCTAACATTTTAATTCACAACATCCTTTGTGTGCCATCATTTCGTTTTAATTTGTTATCTTCTTGCCAACTTGCAACACAATTAAATTGATGTCTCATTTTTCTTTCCAATTCTGGCCCTAGACTACGATTGGGAAGGGTAGCATGGAGCATGGACTTTACCATCTACTCACCGATCCAATCTCTCTACAGGCCTTAACCAATACTTTGTCCCAACATTTTCCCTCTTACAATTACATTTCAGCTGTTGTGCAACATGCCAATAGTGTCCATGATTTATGGCACTATCGGTGAGGTCAGCCCCTCCCCTTCTCATAAACAATTAATTTCAGATACTCATGTAAACACAAAAATGAATACAAGATAAATTTTACCTTGTTTGGTTTGCCCCTTTGCTAAACAGTCGCATTCCTTTTAATCTCAGCATTCATACAACTTCTTCTTGTTTTGAACTTACACGTTGTGATTTATGGGGACCCCACTCAATTATTGGACACGATGGTAGTCGGTTTTTTCTCACCATTGTTGATGATTATTCACGTTGTATTTGGGTCTATTTGTTGAAAAGAAAATCTGATACCCGAAATTGTCTTGTGTCTTTCTATAACTTGGTTGAACACAGTTTAATGCTCAAATAAAAATCCTACATAGTGAGAATGGAACCAGATTTTTAACGCATGATTTCTACTCTAAACACGAAATTATTCACCAAAAATCATGTGTTGAGACACCTCAACAAAATGGCTTACTCAAGCGTAAACATTGACACTTACTTCAAGTCGCTCGATCCCTACGGTTTCAGTCCAGCATTCCTTTGCATTTTTGGCCTCATTGTATCCTCACCGCCACTTATTTGATTAATCGCATTCCCACTCCAATTCTTCAAAACAAATCTTCCTATGAAATTCTATTCCATAAACTTCCATCTTACTCGCATTTACGTGTTTTTGGTTGTCTCGCTTTTGCATCAACACTCTCTCGCCACCGTAGCAACTTTGATCCAAGAAGCCGTCGTTGTGCATTCCTTGGTTACAAATCAATTACTCTGCCACATTCACCACCACTTCTAAATTTCTCTCTACCTAACCCTGACTCCACTTATACCATGTCAACACCTCCTACCCCAACTTATGAGCCACAAGCCTCACCACCCATCTCGCCTATTGAACTATCACTCCCTACACCCCCACCTCCTCCCCCAACCACCACTCTGACGCTCCACTCGACCACGTAGAACCCTTGCCCACCTTACCAACTACAACTGACATCTTTACTTATTCCCCCACCTATACAAACCATGCCTTCATCCCACTTACAAGAAGTCCATGATCTCATTGCGCCTTCCTTATCATTGTCTGCGGCAACTCCCTGCCCACCAGGTAAAGTGTTCCCTCTCTCTGCAACTCTTTCTTTTCTGAAATTATTTCCCTCTTGTTTTTCTTTTGCTTTAGCTATTTCCTCCCCTCTTGAACCTTCTTCCTATGATGAAGAAAATTGCAAATACTAACTGGTGTGAAGCTATGCAGTCTGAAATAGTTGCTCTCGAACTCAATAACACTTGGTCTCTTGTTGACTTACCTCCCCGTAAACATGCTATAGGCTGTAAATGGATCTTCAAGATCAAGTATCACTCAAATGACAGCATTGAACACTATAAGGCGTGTTTAGTCGCCAAAGGTTTTACCCAACAAGAAGGGATTGACTATACCAAAAGTTTTTCACCCGTGTCTAAGCTTACCACAATTCGCACTCTACTCGATGCTGCCTCCATTCAAGGCTGGGTTCTCAAACAATTTGATGTCCAAAATGCTTTCCTTCACGGCGACTTAGACGAAGAAGTACATATGAGCACGCCACCTGGTTTCTCCAAAGGGTTCCTTCACAAGTATGCCTTAAACAAAAGTTTGATGATATTATTGTGGATCATTCAACTGAAAAATGGATCATTCACTGCCTTACGTTGATGATATTATTGTGGCAAGCTCAAACATACAAGGTTTTGATTCTCTCCAAGCATTTCTCAATAAGCATTTCAGAATCAAGTCCCTTGGCTACCTCCGTTACTTTTTTGGCATTGAAGTCTCCAGATCTTCCAAGGGAATTTTCATTTGTCAGCGCAAATATGCACTTGATCTTTTAGCAGATGGAGGCACCCTTAGCTCTTCGACCCATCAAAATTCCCATGGATCAAAATATCAAATCAGCAAAACACGTAGAAACCCTTTCCCCGATCCTCTTCACTACAGGCGTCTGGTTGGTCGACTTCTTTATCTCACCCTCATTAGGCCCGATCTCAACTACTCAGTTCAACACTTGAGCCAATTCATGTCAGCCCCTACAAAGACACACTTATATGGTGCTCATCAAGTACTGCATTACGTCAAGAATGCGCTTGCACAAGGCTTGTTTTTCCCTTCCAGCGCTTCACTTACACTCTGTGCATACTCAGACTCTGATTAGGCATCATGTCCTGACTCCTGTCGCTTGGTTACAGGATTTTGCATCTTCCTTGGCCATTCGCTTATCTCATGGTGCTCAAAGAAGCAGTATGTTGTCTCTCGAAGCTTTGCCAAGGCCGAATACAGGGCCATGGCCTCAACCTCATGTGAATTACAGTGGTTATCCTATATCCTTCGAGACTTGCATCTCACAGTTTCTCTCCCAATTGATTTATATAGTGACAACCAAGCCGCACTGCACATTGCCAAGAATCCCGTCTTTCACGAGCGCACCAAACATATCGAGTTGGATTGTCACCTCATCCGCGACAAAATTCAAGCTGGATTTTTACGCCCATGTTCCATTCGATCCAATTCTCAGCTTACGAATGTATTCACCAAAGCTCTTTCTTCATCCCAGTTTTTATTTCTACTATCCAAGATGGTGATAGAAAATATCTATGCTCCATCTTGAGGGGGGATATTACAGAATAACACTCGCTTGCCACTTCAGCAAAGCCGTTCGAGATGCACACAACAGATTCTCAACAAACTTGCTAGCATTAATTGCAAACATTTAGGGATAGCTTAGTCATTTATATTGTATAGCATTATACGATTCCTTCTATATATAGACTACTGCACAACATAACAAATCAATTGAATTGCAACAGATTCATTCCATTTTGGGTGCCTTCGTCGACTCTGCTTCTCTGTTTTTCCTTTTATTGTTGCTATTTTCATCCTAGTTGCAGCACCATTTTTACTAACTTTGACAGTTTTACATTTATTTGGATGCGATGGAATAGAGCACCAGAAGGGCACAGATTTTGGTCGTTATAGTCAAATAATGTTTAAATCAATATGTTTATATTGAATATGAAGGCGTGTAGGATGTCATCAACTACATATTGAGTAAAATATTTAAATATATTGTTAACAATCATTGTTTGTCTTCTTGCACAAGACTTGGAACATGACTCTCAAGTTCTAGTCATCTATTCATATATGAAAATTTGGTTGGCACGGTAGTTCATTTGATCAGTTATGTGTCATTTTTTTTTCTTTACGGTTCTTTACCACATTACTTTTGTTTTGCAGTGCTTGTATTATTACAAAAATCTGTAAGAAAAATCTTGTGCAAAACTTCCATATACCTGATCTTTGATTGGAAGCAATTGAAATGAAGCAACTAAACCGATGCTATTGGTACCATGGTTTCTTGTTTGGGGAAACGTATGCTTAAGTCACCAAATGTGACCAAGCAAGAGATTGCTCATTATTGGAAGCAGAGGCATGGTGGAGGAAGATTATCTTTCTGCTGCTATCAAAGCTACAGCTCATAGAAGAGCACAATCTCTCAGTAAGTTTTAACTTCATGGTATCATTCTAGAATAACGTTTATACAGAGGAAACTTACAACTGCATACTCAATTGAGTAATAGTTGCAACCCTTTATCCCTTTATCCTTCATATTGACCGGATTCCCCTCCATGTGTTGAGTATTCGCCTTGTTTTAACAGAGATATATGAAGAAAGTTTGCTTTTAGATCGAAGGTTTGAGAATTGCATAGAGGACGTTTGACTCAACCAGAAAGTCACTTATATAGTAGATTTATCAAGAATTATCTATCTACGTACTTCTCGAAAAAGCCACTTTTTGGTGGCCTTTTAAGCTTAACCAAATGTGCTACAAATTACCTTTGTCTAGAGTGCTGTAAATATGTTGTCCCTAGATCAAAATAATAAAGTTTCCACTTTCAAATGAGTTGGGATTTAAATTTGGGTAGTTATTAATTTCGTTTCAAGTACCCATAATCACTAGGTTCTAACCGATATAAATGTCAAAAATCTCAAGTTCTCAATATTTTAGGGGTCGTTCTCTTTATATTTCAACTTTGTGTTCTGAGTTTTGAATTCATTTTGGATTTTGTGTTTTGAGTGTCAATTTTGAGATTGTTGAAAATGTGTTCTTTTTGGCATTTTGAAAAATTGTTTCGAAAATATGAAAGAAAACGTGTTTTCATTGTTTTGGAAAATCGAAAATATAAAATGGCTTGAAAATGGTAAAGAGAACGGGCCCTTTATTTTCAGGAATATGAGTGAGGGAGAAATACAGTTTCCATTCCAATAAGCAAGTAAAAATCTAGTATAAAAACGTAAGGGAATATCTTCTTCTTTTTTTTTTTTTCCAAAAAAATCAATCAGGAAGTTGAATGGTGAAACCAATATTTTTAGACGCATCCCTCTAAACCGACGAATCAGTTGGCATCCAGTCTGATTCAAGCAAGCGGACTGGATTGCATTTGGTCCAGTATAAGCTGGTCGGTTTAATGAAACTGAAAGTTGAATTAGTTAAAAATCCCATGGCTCCTTAAATTCTGCAATAAAATAATGAAGTTTGTGGATGAAGTCAAATATGATTTTATTTGATATGATTTCATTAGGTATAGTATCTTATATTTATAGTTGATAGGATTCTTTCCTTAGGAATTTGATTTTGTAGTCAATATCCCTGATTCTTTGGGTTTTGTTTTATTCTATTGTAACCTCTTTAAAGTGTTATATCATTCTTTTAGTTTAATACAAAGAAATTATCTCATATTTGAGTTTTTTATATGGTATCAGAGCTTAAGGGCTAATGTCTCTATGGTTGAAAAGGAGATAGCCATATCACTCCAGTTACTTCTCTTTCTACCGTCCCTCTCCATATTACAACCCACAAACTAAATGGAAAAAATTACCTGCAGTGGCACAATCGGTCAAGATCATTATTTGTGGCCGTGGCAAACTTGGCTATATCACCGACCAAGGTTCTAAAATGCATAATGCTTGTCAATGCGTTTTGATCGAATATCAAGCATTACAAGCATTTATGTGCCTATGCGAAGCATATGAGTTGTTGTACGTTTGTCAATTTTTAATATTATTTTTAATATTTAAAACTAATAAATAAATAAAATAATGCATTCTTTGAACTTTATATATATATTTTTTAAATTTTCAATATATATATATTGTTCAAAATCATAAATACTACAATTACTTGAACTTTATAAATATTCTTCAAATTCTCAACAAAAAGATATTACTCAAAATCATAAATATTACAAGTACTTGGTAATCAATTCATACGATTAGATTAGACACCAACACCAAATTAAAAAATCCTATCTTGTCTAGCTCTTTATTGGATTCAATTTAATCTTCTCTTCTTCATCCAAGTCATCTTACATGTTATCCGATGCAAAATCATCTTCATCGGGCTCTTTTATTTCAACTTGAGAATTTCTATTATCTCTTATAGGTGATAAGATATCATTATCAACTTCCTCCTCCTCATAACCATCAATCATTCAAGATTGTGCATTATTAACATTACTTACTAGTAAAACTAGAGAGAGACCGAATAAGAATGAGGCTTGGGCTTGATATGAATAGTTTGCAACTCTACAAAAAATTTATTTTGATTTTTAATTTTTTTAAACGTCAAAATCCTATAGATTGCTGTATAAAATTCATGGGCTTGGGTGATGTGGGGCCAATTTNCTTCATATTGACCGGATTCCCCTCCATGTGTTGAGTATTCGCCTTGTTTTAACAGAGATATATGAAGAAAGTTTGCTTTTAGATCGAAGGTTTGAGAATTGCATAGAGGACGTTTGACTCAACCAGAAAGTCACTTATATAGTAGATTTATCAAGAATTATCTATCTACGTACTTCTCGAAAAAGCCACTTTTTGGTGGCCTTTTAAGCTTAACCAAATGTGCTACAAATTACCTTTGTCTAGAGTGCTGTAAATATGTTGTCCCTAGATCAAAATAATAAAGTTTCCACTTTCAAATGAGTTGGGATTTAAATTTGGGTAGTTATTAATTTCGTTTCAAGTACCCATAATCACTAGGTTCTAACCGATATAAATGTCAAAAATCTCAAGTTCTCAATATTTTAGGGGTCGTTCTCTTTATATTTCAACTTTGTGTTCTGAGTTTTGAATTCATTTTGGATTTTGTGTTTTGAGTGTCAATTTTGAGATTGTTGAAAATGTGTTCTTTTTGGCATTTTGAAAAATTGTTTCGAAAATATGAAAGAAAACGTGTTTTCATTGTTTTGGAAAATCGAAAATATAAAATGGCTTGAAAATGGTAAAGAGAACGGGCCCTTTATTTTCAGGAATATGAGTGAGGGAGAAATACAGTTTCCATTCCAATAAGCAAGTAAAAATCTAGTATAAAAACGTAAGGGAATATCTTCTTCTTCTTTTTTTCCAAAAAAATCAATCAGGAAGTTGAATGGTGAAACCAATGTTTTTAGACCCATCCCTCTAAACCGACGAATCAGTTGGCATCCAGTCTGATTCAAGCAAGCAGACTGGATTGCATTTGGTCCAGTATAAGCTGGTCGGTTTAATGAAACTGAAAGTTGAATTAGTTAAAAATCCCTCGGCTCCTTAAATTCTGCAATAAAATAATGTAGTTTGTGGATGAAATCAAATATGATTTTAATTGATATGATTTCATTAGGTATAGTATCTTATATTTATAGTTGATAGGATTCTTTCCTTAGGAATTTGATTTTGTAGTCAATATCCCTGATTCCTTGGGTTTTGTTTTATTCTATTGTAACCTATTTAAAGTGTTGTATCATTCTTACATATTTTTGCCGACACCTAAAGAGTCATGGGAAGCATTGAAAGAAACCTAGTCCTTTGGAGAGAACGTGTCACAAATTTTTGAAAAAAAAGACCCGGCTATGGCAAACCAAACAGGGAGAAATAGAGGTCACTATTGGAGATGATTAATCTCTACAAGAACTCAGCCTTAGCATTGATGAGGAATGGGATTGCCTTGGTGACAGTGTGCGCTACAAGAAGGTCGAGAATGAGCGGGTCTTCGAATTCCTTGCTGGCCTCAATCACGATCTGGATGAAGTAGGGGAAAGAATCTTAGGCCGACGACCCCTACCATCTACACGGAAAGTCTTTTCAAAAGTAAGAAGAGAGAGCTTGCCGAAAAATCATGTTGAAGACCGACAATTCCAACATCGCCGTCTCCGATGATGTCGAAAGAAAATCGGCTTGGATCCTCTGGTTACGAGCCAATTGGTTTGAAGAGAAATATGGGCTTCTAGGTAATGGGACTAATGAATGGTCTGCGGGTCAGGTAAATCTGCTGGGGTACCTAGGCCTACTGGACATATAATTGGGCTTGGAATAAATTTTTCAAAATTTCCAAAACAAAGAGGAAGACCTTGGTGCAAACACTGCCATAAACTGGGACACAAGGAAGATACTTATTGGGACAAACATGGGAAGCTCTCCGACCGGAAATCAAGACATACTAGGAATGGAGGCTATCAAGCATCAATTGACCCAGCTGAAAAATTCGAAGGAAAATAATTCTGCTTCAGGTGAATTTAATTTTGAACAATGGGAACAACTTTATCAACTTTTCTCCAGCCTTCAAACTTCGGGTCAACATTCCACTCAAGGTCCTTCGAGTTCACTAGCTCACAAAGGTAATCACTTGAAAGCCTTGACCACCTCCGCAAAATACAAAATTCTTGGATCATTGACTCAGGTCCGTCCGATCACATGACGGACTCCTGCCACCTTTTTTCCTCATACTCTCTTTGTGCTAGTAATATTGAAGTTAAGATTGTTGATGGATCACTCTCAACTGTCACAAGAAAAAAGGAGTATCCAAATATCTAAATCTATAACTCTAAAATTCGTACTGTGTTCCAAATTTATTTTGTAATTTGTTATCCATTAGCCAGTTAACAAAAAAATCCAATTGCTCTACTAATTTTTTTTTTCCATCTTACTGTGTCTTTTAGGATTTATCATTAGGTAAGACGATTGATAGTGCTGAAGAGTATGAGGGACTTTACTACCTAGAGGAGGTAAATATGAGTAAGCCAAGTTAAATTGCAATTTGTGATTCTGCATTTGCCTCTAGGGACGTTGAAATTTTATTGTGGCATTATAAAATAAGTCACCCCAACATACAATATCTAAAACGTGTACTTCTATCTATTTTTTTTTTTTTTGAATAAAACTGCTTTTGACTTTCCATGTGAGATTTGTGAAATAATTAAAACACCAACGTGTATTCCCGATATCCATGTACAAACCATCTAAACCATTTACTATGATCTAGAGTGATCTATGGGGACCTTCACGAATCCATAATCGTACTCACACAAAATGGTTTGTTACATTCATCGATGATCATACTCGAGTTTGTTGGGTTTACACGTTGAAAAAAAAAACTGATGTTCGTTCAGTATTCATCAATTCACACTCAATGATTCAAACATAATTCGAAACACATTCAAATCCTTTGAACTGATAACGACACTGAATACTTCAACATGTTCTTAAAAGAATACCTTCAAAAATATGGGATAGTCCACCAAAGTCTTGTGTCGACACTCCTCAACAAAATGGGATTGCCGAATGCAAAAATAGACATCTCCTTGAAGTTGTTTGTGCCTTGATGTTTACTACAAAAATGAAAAAAAATTTCTGGAGAGATGCCATTTTAACCTCTACTACCTTATCAACCGAATACCTAGTCGCATACTCAACTTTGAATATTCCCTTCAAAAACTTCAAAAATTCTTTCATACCTCACGTTTACACTCAAATCGACCCCTCAAGATATTTGGTTTTATTACATTTGTCCATATTCATTCTCACCTTTGAAATAAACTAGATCTTCTTGTAGTTAAATGTGCATTCATTGGATATTTAGTCACTCAAAAAAGCTATAAATGCTATGATCCGGCCACAAAAGGATATTTGTAAGTCTCGATGATATCTTACTTTCAAAAGCCCTCTCTTCAGGAGGAGAATTTGAGTGAAGATAGGTTTATTGATTTTCATCTCTCTCCCTCTGAACATCAAACACAGATTCAAGTTCCGATTTGCCATATAGATTCAAATTCAAGTTCCTAAAACATATATTGAAGTTCTTATTTGCCACATATAGAACAAAACTTGAACTCAGATGGAGATATAGAAAAACAAAAAGATAAGGAAATACTAGTTTACTCAAAGAAGCCAAAATCAAAGGAGAACATCCTTATACTTGAAGCACCAAGAGAGTTGGAACCGATGATAGCTCTAGATTCCCTTGAGTCTAAATCTCAAGATATCAATATACCCATTGCACTCAGAAAATAAACTAGGTCATGTATTCTTTATCCCATCTCTAAATTCCTGTCATATAATGCTCTATCTACAGGGTTTCATATTCTTACATCTAACACTAGCAGTACAACAATTCCAAGAAATATTCAGTAAGCATTAAAATTCCGAAATGGAAAGAAGCAGCGATGGAAGAAATGCAATCTCTACTGAAAAATGAAACTTGGGATGTGAGGGATCTATCGAAATGAAAGAGACCTGTGAGTTGTAAATGGATGTTCAATGTGAAATATAAGGCTAATGGGACAATAGAAAGATACAAAGCTCGCCTTGTGGCAAAAGGGGTATACACTAACCTAAAACATAGACTATATAGAGACATTTGCACATGTGGAAAAGTTCAATACAATACAAGTTCTCTTGTCTTTAGCAGCCAATTTGGATTGGCCACTTCAACAACTTAACATTAAGAATACATTCATAAATGGAGAATTAGATGAAGAAGTGTTCATGACATTACCACCAGGCTTCTATCCAAATGAAGAAAATCGAGTTTGTAAACTTAAAAAAATCCCTAAATGGCCTCAAGTAGCCTCCAAGAGCATGGTTTATCGATTTTCTAAAGTATTGAAAAGCCAGGGGTATCGACAAGACTAGTCAGATCACACTATGTTCTTCCAACAATCAAGGAGTGGTAGCAAAACAATTTTAATTGTATAAGTCGATGATATAGTTCTAACTGGAGACAATATAATTGAGATGGAAAGGTCAAAGAAACACTTAACAATTGAATTCTAGGTAAAGGATCTAGGACAAATGAGATATTTTTTGGGAATGGAAGTCGCAACGTCAAAAGGAGGTATCAGTATCTTACAACGGAAATGCATTCATGATCTTCTACTGAAACATGCATGTTTGGATGTAAATCAAGAGACAATCCAATTGATATAAGAAGGGAGAAGATGCTGGAAAACTAGTCGAGAAAGAAGATATCAATGACTAGTGGGGAGGTTAATCTATCCATCTCACATTAGACCAGACATTGCATTTGCAGTAAGTGTGGTAAGCCAACATATGCATTCACCAAAGGAAATTCATTTGGAAGTAGTATCGAATTCTCATGTATCTGAAAAGCTCATTTGGAAATGGACTATATTTCAAGAAAAATAAAAGGTAAGGAAATAGAAGTATTCATATATGCAGATTTGGCTGGCTTCATTGAGATAGAAGATCAACTACTGGCTACTGTACATTTATATGTGGAAACTTGGTAACTTGGAGAAGCAGGAAAAAATATAGTAGCAATGAGCAGTGCTGAAGCTGAGTTTAGAGCTGTTGCACAAGAAATATGTGAATGGCTGTGGTTAAAGAAATTGTTGGAAGAACTATATGTCACTGTAAAACTTCCCATCAAACTATATTGTGACAACAAGGTAGCAATCAATATTTCTTTGAATCAAGTACAACACGATCGAACCAAACATATAGAGGTGGACAAACATTTTATCAAAAAAAAAAAGTCGAAGATGAAGTTATTTATATGACATGTCCCTACAAAAGAACAAACTGTGGATATCTTCACCAAAGGGTTACTACAACGAAGTTTTGATGATTTTATTGACAAGTTAGATATAGTCAACATTTACCATCCAACTTAAGAGAGAGTGTAGAAATCTTGTTAATTAGATTGATTGATGTACCATATTTAAACTTTTCTTTGGTTGGTAGCATAATTAGTGCTAATTAGTTCTTTACTAATTTAGGAGATTGTTTACCATCTTAACCTCCATTCATTAGTTGGACATAGGAATAAACAATTATCAATTCAGACAATCGTTTAAGTGTGTTATTCTCTTCGATAATCAGTGTGTTACTAATTTCTTGCCTCTATCGTGTCAATTTCAGAAACTACCATCGAGGAAGATAATTGGTAGTACTGAGGTTCATGATGGTCTTTATTACTTTGATGATGATCGACCAAAGAGTCGACAAACTCTTGTGTCTTGTGTGGCTTTTGTCTCTGTTTCTAGCAATATGGAAATAATGTTACGGCATCATAGACTTGGCCATTCTAGTTTTTCGTATTTGATCCCATCTTTATTTAATAATAAAAATTATGTTCTTTTTTAACATGAAATTTGTCAACTTGCTAAACTCGCTCGTTTTTTATTTTCTCCAAAGCCAAACATGCCATCTATACCATTTTCTCTCATCCATGGTGACATATGGGGACCATAAAAAATCATCACTTCTCATGGGAAAAAATGGTTCATTACATCATTGATGATCTCATACTCACTACATGGGTTTACCTTCTCCGGGAAAAATCTGAAACCAGTCAAATATTTTAAAAAATTCACAAAATGATTCAAACACATTTCAAACTCATGTCCAAACTCTTTAGAACTGAGAATGGAAAAGAATATCAATTCCATTCTAGGTGATTTTTTTTGAATATGGGATTATACATCAAAGTTCGTATGTTGACACCCCCACAACAAAATGGATTGTCAGAAAGAAAAAAAATCGTCATTTGTTGGAAATAGGTCGTGCTCTCATGTTCACCATGAATGTCCCAAAGTACTTGTTGGGAGATGTCATATTAATTGTTACCTATCTCATAAAGTGCTTACCAAAACGTACCATAAACTTTGAAACCCCTTTGTTCGTCCTAACCAGAACATATCCACAAATCTCCACATCTGTTGCTCATCCTTTCTGAAATTTTGGATGTACAGCCTTTGTCCATATCATGCCCATATAGAAATAAACTTGATCCAAGAGCTCTAAAAATAGTCTTCATTGGCTATCCACCAACTCAGAAAGGTTATTGTTGTTATTGCCTAAAAAGCAAGAAAATCTATGTTACTAGTAATGTCAAATTCTTTGAGGATACTCCTTATTTCTCTCCAACTTTGCGGAGAAACAACGTGAAGCTTGTTGTCCTTGGGACACCCTTGACTTACATCTACTCAATGCTCATATAAGTTTTCCACCACTATTTCTATTCCTAAGTCAATTCAAACCAGCTCTCTAATAAATGAACCAAGTATATCAAATGGTACCCAACCTCATATGCCTGACCATGTACCTGTATTGGAAACAAGGAGAGGATCAACCATGCCTAATCAACAATAATTACAAGTCTACTCTAGATGAAAGGTCTCTCAAGCAAATAAAGAGTTCTTGAAACCTACTCACGGTCAAGAATTCAAACCATTGGTAGGTTCTCACTTGCTAAATGAGTCAGGTAAACCTAGTCCCAATCTTGATCTAAATGTACTAATAGCAATCATAAAGGGCGTTAGGTCTTGCGTTCAACATATTTCCAAATTTATTTCCCACTCAAATCTATCACCTTCATTTTGCTCCTTTACCTAAAATATTTATAGCGTGATGATTCCCAAGTCTATTGAGGAAGCATTATCTGTTCTTGAATTGAGAGCCGTCGTTCTCGAAGAAATGTGTGCTCTCAAACAAAATAATACTTGGAGCTTGGTGGAATTGCCACAAGAAAAAAGTATTGTAGGGTGCAAATGGTTATTCCCAGTAATGTATAAGGCTAACAATTCCAAGAGAGACGCAAGGTACATCTAGTAGCAAATGGTTATTCCCAGTAATGTGTAAGGCTTTCTCAAGCGTATGGGATTGACTGTAACACTCGCATCCAAACTTCCGCGTCTTATTATGAGAATTGAAAATTTAGGGGCTCATTTGAGGGTTAATCCATCTTCTAGGACCTTATAGCAAACTTAGTATAAATGTTAATTCCCAAACATTTTGTTCTTTGAAGAAGGGTTGAATGCTTGGTCAAATCCTTATATAGAAATCCTTAATATATGTT
>CAIGRB010108339.1:0-25851 GCA_903798255.1 Fraxinus quadrangulata
ATTCTGGGCATTGAAGCAATTAATCATGGACTTAGAAATGTCAGAGATACAAGAATATTACAGCTTTATGAATTGGAAGAATTCAGAAAAGAAGCTTATGAAAATGCATCCATCTACAAAGAAAAGATGAAGTAGTGGCATGACAAGAATATTCAACAATAAATTTTCAGAGTGGCGGATCAAGTGCTTTTGTACAACTCTAGACTTGAGCTGTTTCCAGAAAAATTGAAATCGAGATGGTTTGGACCTTTCACGGTATCACAAGTATATCCCTACAGTACAGTTGAATTACACCACCCAATAAATGAAAATTTCAAGGTTAATGGACAACGTATAAACATTACTTAGAGGATTTTCCCACCGTTAAAGAAAGTCTTGAACTAACTGTTTCAGAATAATTGCAGCACATAGTCCAGCTAATGACTATAAAGAAGCGTTTCTTAAAAGGCAACCCAAGCCCTATCCATATGTTATTATATATATAACTTTATTTTATTTTTATTTTTATTATTCTTATACTTTTATTTTTAATTTTTTGGAAGGTATAGATTATTCGTTGTAACAATCTCATTGTGTTTTGTAGAATCAATCTCAAGTTTGGGGGTGAATACACGCTTGAATGGGAAAGTAGAATTCAAATCATCAAGTTGGGGGAGGTTAAGATGTTATTATTTAAAAAATAAATAAATAAATCCAGAAACATAACGCCCAGGCGTTGAAATTCAGCGCCTGTAACTTATTTAGGCCATGCGTAACCGATAATTACAGACACGTGTAACGCCAGGAAAAAAAAGCCATCTAATAACCTACCGATTAGTTTAAACCCATACCCTATCCATTTACAATTTCACCTTCCCCTACTCTCATAGTATT
The DNA here is from genome assembly GCA_903798255.1 of Fraxinus quadrangulata. Classification (NCBI taxonomy): domain Eukaryota; kingdom Viridiplantae; phylum Streptophyta; class Magnoliopsida; order Lamiales; family Oleaceae; genus Fraxinus; species Fraxinus quadrangulata. Next base: position 874 of record CAIGRB010108339.1, read on the forward strand.
CTCCCTAATCTTCCTTTTTTATTTTATTTTTCTTCGTCCTTCCCCCTTCTTCACGGTTTCACCAAGAAACACACATACTGCACTTTTCCATTTACCACAAAGGTATTCAGTTAAAATAGTTGCAAGTAGTGAGTTCATTCATTATCTTCCCTCCAAGCTAAGGATTTTAAGGTAAATCTTCTACTTTTCTTCCTTACATGTTTTTCTCCAATTGTATGAATGCGGAGTATGGGAATCGGGTAATTGTGAGTAATGAGTTTGTTTGAGAATTGTGATGATTTGGTTTTGGATTATAGCACAACCCCTTGTAAATTGAAGGAAAATTGTGTTGCCCCTAGGCGTTTGACAATTTGCCCATGTGAACATTCATGTCTACTTAGGGATAAACAAGTCCTTGAATTGTTTCATCTACATGTGGAATTGTTTTTAGTGTTGAAATTTGTGGACACTAATTTGTAAACCACCTATATCAATTTGCTCACCATCACATACTATTTCTCATGGTACATTTCTTAACAACAGGACTCCATACATTTTGGTACAATGCCGCCTATAAAGAGATAAAAGGCCGCAGCCTCCTTTTCCAGCTCATTTGATATAGGAACAAATTCATTAATGCTGAAGCTGTCGAACAATATAATACCTTAGTGGTACACAAAACTTGTATACCTGAAAGAGGCATTGACAATTACATGACGGAGTGGATTGCAAAATGAAAATGGGGAGAGTTTGCCAAATAGCCGCGACCTGCACTAATTCCATGGTTAGGGAATTTTATGCCAATGCGAGGGAACAAGGTAACTTCTGGTGTTTGTGCAGGGTATATGGGTCCCTTTTGATCGAACCTCCATCAGCAAGTTCTATAATTTGTCAGATATTGAGGACGAAGAGTATTCTAGGCTTCGCAAATAGGGAGTTGATCCCGACAAAATCATTTAGATTGTAGCCCAACATGGAACTTCTTGGAAAAGGTCGAAGATAGATGTGATTAACTTTCCTGCCTTGGGTATGACTTCATGGTGTAAGGCCTCGCATCATTTCATCTTGGCTAAAGTCATACCTAGCAGCAATTTAAAGGAGGTCACCAAGGAGCGTACGACCCTCAATTATGCTATTCAGACCGGCCTGTCAATTGATGTTGGAAAGGTTATCCATAACAACATCCTACACACTTTGAGAGGGTTGACTTCAGGTAATTTTGGACATCCGTTGCTAATTTATGAACTTTATCTGCAAAGTGGGGTTGTAACACACCCATTGGAAGAGGTTGTGCATCTTAAGCTGGTAATTACACGGGAAAGGACATGGAAATTCATGAGCGGTTGGGCTCTACTAGTGCACCACCCCCTATTCTAGAAGAACGGTCGTCCAAGTCACATCGTCCAACCCCAATCGATAACCCTAATACTGACCTTGTTGCTCAGCTTTACGTCATGCAATTGCATATGAACTTGATGCAAAATACAATGTATGAGCAATTCCACTATCAAAATAAGTTCAACGCGACTTTGGCTTCGATATATGCTGACGGAACATTCCTTCAACCCCTCTACTACTTGATCACACTACAAATCCTGACCTACCTGGACAAGACACCGACGATGATGACGACGCTTAATGTCTTCTATAAGCATAGTATTTCCCTATTTTTTTCTTTAAATTTCACATTGGGGACAATGTTTAGTCACTTAAAATGCTTATGTGTGATTTGCGTGTCTTATTATTTTAGAAAAAAAAATTATTATATAATAATAATACTACATGATTGTGTAAGTCAAATAGCCTTTTTGGGTAGGATGAATAAATTTGAGACCTTGTATTAATTTGTGGATGGTGGATGGATTATGTGCTTGATTTTAATTTCCTACTTATCCATGAAAACATAACAATGATTATGCACGATAATTAAGTATAGCGTCATACAGGAATAGGAATGTTCATATACATAGCCTAAATATATGACTTAGTTGCTAAACCTCTTAATCCATGATTCACAACATCCTTTAACTTGAATATATTTCAATTTGAAAGGTTCTAAACGGTGAAAGACATGATTTAAGATTGTGGTGATTCCGTGCATGTGAAAAAGATTTATATGGAGTGTTTTTGACTTTTTAGTATAAGCTTGGTGATGACCAAATGCTAGGGATCTAACCCCTGTAAATTTTGCTTTTCTTTTATAGAAAATAAGCATTGCACTTATTGAGCTTATGCCTCACGTTGGCACCTTTTTGACTCGAGTTACCTAGTCCGTAGGGGTATCTTGAAACTAGGTACCCTTTCGTATTCAAAAGTCGGGGAGTCACCGACTAAAAGCTCGTTACAAGGGTAAAAAAAATGGGTGAGGTCAATATTAAGCTGAAAATAAAACATCAAAAAGATATAAACCTTATGTTAGAGTGCAAGTAAGAATTCACTGTTGGGGGCTTAAATAACTAGTGGGTTTGAATCACTTAGTATAAACTAGTTTGTTGAAGCACCCATGAATTGGGAGAATCATCATATGAATAAATTATTGACGTTGCCGGTTGAACGAAACCAAATTAGAAGGGTGTAAGGGATTGATAAGTGAAACCAAAATTTAGAATTACACCATGGTGAGAGAATGAAAGAAAACAAGTTTGGGGGTGTGTGAATCTTACGAGCGAAGAAATAAAAGAATTGTCCATCGAGGGTTGGTAATTGAACCAACTTGTGAATGTACGATTCTATACTTGATTCTTTACACACACCCCCATTTTGCATTGGATAAGTGGAAGTTTGGTTCTTGTATTGTGATTTTGAAATCATTCATAAATGTGATATAATGTTATAAAAAATGAGCTAATTTACAAGCTATCTGACTACGTTTGTGTTTGTGTGTTCTTCTCTTTTTTATGTTTTATTTTCACTAAAGCCACTTTAGTGGTATGGTGAATTTTTATTAGTTATATGCCTATTTGAATTTTTTTTGTTTTTGTTATGTTAATTAATTCTATGTGTGTGTGAGTGGTTTTTTCTTTTTCTTTTTTTTTTTTAAATTGTATTCAAGTTTGTGAGAATTGTCACTACATCAAAAGTTCTTGAAAGATTTGCGACAATTGAGAGAGATATATAACAAATTGTGAAATAACGAGATTCAACCCAAATTACACCTAAGGGGATGTGAATAGATAATTATGCGAAATTAAAATTTAATAATTAATTAGCAAAAAGTCATTATTAATTATATCTAGATGGTTAATCAGACAGTTCAATTTTTCCTATGTTGAAATACCGTGGTTATGAAAGCAATAAACAAACACGAGGAATGATCACGGAGAAATCCAAATTGGGTAAAAACTCCGGGCACTATGCTTATCAGAAATCTACTATAAACAAATTATGAACTTACAGTCCGTCAGATACGACTACCACTAGTACTTTCTAACCTCCTGACTGTAATTTCCACAGCTCTCCTGCATTGCGTATTTCTGCACCAACTCCTATTTACAGTTTTCAAAGTCCTCCTAGATTGTGCGCTCCTTCAGTAACTCCCCACTTTATAAATTCGTCTATCTTCTGTGGATCAATGAAGAACTCCGCATTCTTCAACAACCAGAACTCTAGTCACCTTCTCTTGATCTTCAACACTCTAACAGATATGTTGGAAGTATGAATTTGGTATTTGGATTAAGTGGTTTTAATATTTTCAATGCCAAGATCAAAACAATCAATGAAGTTGGAAGCTATGGATGGAAAGAATATGAAGCAATCAATGTTTTATCAATGTTCAACCTTATAAAAATCGTTCAAAGGCGTTTGGTATTTATAGTTTAGGTTTTGGGGTTGAATGGGCCGGACAAAAAGCTTTAAAAATGCGAATTAAATTTTTTCGGGAAACCTTGTTGCTCGAGCGAAAGTTTGGCGACAAGCGAGCGACGTCGTGGCAACAGGCTAGCGACAATGTTACTGTTTCTGCCACTCAAGCCAAGTTATGGCAACAGTCTAGCGAAATTGCGGCATCGTTTTTCCTTCTTTTCCATTCTTGAACTATAAACCTAATACAACTCAATTTCTACTATTTGCAACTTATTCCTTGACTTTTACAACATATTAAATTTAGTCCATTTTGTTCACAGACTTGCCGATTATATCAAAAACTTAACAAATTGATAGTTGAATTCAATCAAATGAACAACCAGATGTGGCAACAGAGGCTAGAATCTCATTTTCTTTACAAATCTTACAACTTGGAGAAGTGGAGATCCAATATTTCTAATTCTCTGGGAATGGCTCTGTCGGAGATTGAGGTATGCTCAATTCCATTTTTATGATTTTTTTTTTTTTTATTGAAATATTAGTTAACCATGTTCTGCTATTTATTTATGAATGTGTTTTTTAAACCATTCTCAACACTTTTTTCATTTTTCTTTTTTTTTTAACTAATATACGGTAGGGAATTAGGGTTTATATTTTGCTAAAAAATATATCATGTAAAATCTATGCTGGTCAAATATTTGCGTTGATTTTGTAAATCTAGCTATGCCCGAGGTTGAGGAATTTTTGTTGTTGGAATGGCTCGTTCTGAGAAAAGCTTGAGAGATTACTTTGAAAAATGATTAAACTAATGAATGAGTATTGTTCATGGGCTATTCTTGTAACTGGAGGATTCAAACACTGACTTGGAGAGACCGCAAAAATTTCAAGATTTGACTGTTAATTTGTGCTCGTACTGAACAATTTTCCTGACTCCGCCTTGGGTAAGAACAAAATTTTATCAGGCAAATGATTTGGATTTGAGCCTCTTTTTGGAGAGGAGTGATTAAATTATTTGATACCCTTTTTTAGAATAAAATAATAATACAAAAAAGGAATTTGAGTAATTTGTAACTTTAAATTATTTTCAGTTATCGGCATATTTTTTTGAAAGTAATAAATTCATTATTTTAATTTATCACTGAAGAAAAACTCTATTGTTGATGACAAATTACCATTTTATTTATTTATTTATTTATTTTTTTTTTTTTTGGGTTACCGACTGACTTTTATGAAGAAGAAATCTAATCCTTCGACTTCTTTAATTCAACTGTTCCACTATTGCGTGAGGCTTTACTAGGAAAAATTGTAAGACTGCTTTTAAATTGTATGCTCTGCTGTACAAGTTAGAAAGTTCTCCCATATGGAAATCGTTGCAAATAACATAACAAGATAAAGCAAAAGGTCATCTCAAAATGATCAAAATAGAACGAAAAATAAGGAAGAAGTCTCAATAAATTGCACTTTATCCCGGTATTATTTGAGACCTATTGGGAATTTCAAGTGCAATTTTATGTGATAAGTTGCATCCAAATTAGATTTTCCCCCATCTGTTTGTGCAAAAACAGCATGGCCAAGGGCAAAGGCAAAGGACCCCGTGCCCCCAACAACCTTGAGTTCTTCTTTCTTTTTATGGCTTACATTCTTGGCCTGAATACTGATACTGCCTGAATACTTTTGCGTGTGAAACGTGAAATAAATAATGTTGAATGCCGAATGTGCAAAATGCTCGTTTGGAATTATGAATCCTTGTGCTTTTCCAATCACTCGGGACGTGTTCTCAGGTCCCTCGGTTAATGTGTGATGAAAGATCAAGGCTCCGGTGGTAACCGAAGGTGCCGCGGGGACGGGGCTACCAACTTGGGGATGTTGAATGTACAAGGACAAGGGTAGCCTGTGTCTCGTCGTGTTTTTTCTATGGGGTACTGGAGAGAACAAGGCAAGAAGTATAACTGAAGCTACGGCTAAAAGAACTGCAGTGCAGAATATGATTCTTTGCAGCATTATTATGCAAATGATCGGCCGAAGTTTACAATGAATTGATTAAGTTGCTTAAAGGGTTACTTATAAGTGTTTTTGTTCACTTCAAGTTGTTTTGGTCACCTACTCCACGGTCAAACTTGGCACCTAATCCTCTTTTGCAAAGTTTAAGTAAATTCAGAAAAGACAACATGAGAAAACTCAAGAAAATCCTAATTGCAATTGTAATGACATCAATGGGACACAGGATCCAGCCTAAGACAACAACTTCACATTCTGACACAGCAAAAAGAAAAGAATGCAAGTACTAATCTGTCATAATACCCTCACAGAATTTTCTGGAGGGAGTACAAACACGTAAAATCTCACATCATATAATTTTTGTTTCTCAAGATAAAATAAACAAATAAATAAAATCGGCCAACTGCTTGAAAACTTACCTTATTACTATGAAAAACTTACCTTATTACTATGAAAAGGAGAAAGGGCTCTTTTACATGGGTGGAGAGCTTGAAGAGCAAAGCAAGCCGTGCTAACCTACTACTTTTCAGCAGCAATCCACCGTCCAGGGAGAAAACTCCAAAACTAGGGTGCCAAACCTTTCTCTAACAAAAAGGTAAGCTTCCACCCCTGGACGCAATGAACTATAATTGTGAAAAGATAAGATCTGGTCAGAGAAGGCGATAGCCCTGTTACCCTGTAGATTTGTTCCCATGGTTCAATCCTTCCCCATAAAGCACAGCGTGTTCACATCTGATAGCTTTTACACGAGAAGTGGGGACCACCCTCTAAGCCTAAGTATTCCTCAATAATGCATTGCGTACAGGTACAATTAAAGAAAAAACTTGATCATAACAAATACATTACAGAGCATTTAATCACAATGTACGGTCTACTGAAAAGTTACACTATGCCTTTCACCAACAAAAAAGAATAAAAGATGTACAAAAAAATTCCGCTCCTACAAAATGAATCGATTTACTAGAGGCTTAGCCTTACGTATGTGACCCATGCTATTCACAAGGTCTTTTCGAGTGCAGACAGGGAACAAGTTGATGTTTCTTAATCCTTTGAGCTGCCAGAGAACATAAGGAAAACTAAGTTGATCACGAGAAGTAAAACGAACCACCTCATTAAACCAAAGGCACATGAACAAATTGGTAGTTGGCGTGTGCTTCCTCACGATTATAGAAGCCTCAGCTAAAGCTGCGAAGAATAATCAGTAGTGTGTATATGAATATATCATTCACTTTATAAAGCTTAGACATATGCAAGAATTATCCCCTTAACAAGGATGGAGAAGTGACTGTTGTGTAAAATAATTTCAGTTCCACCTCCTTCCAACCCAGAATAAATTTTTCAAGAACAAGGTAGGGGAAATTCCACCACTGATTCCCAACATTTAAAAAGAAGTTAGACCTCCTGCACGATCAATCCCAATGACAGAAACCATGTAAATCTATGTTAAATTGCCTCGTGGTCTTCACATATCCGTATGAATCTAGGGTTTTCTTTCCAACTCGGGCTCATGATTAGAAATTTGAAGTGAAAGTGCTTCCACAAGTGCCACCAATTTAACGAAGATTTGACTGTGTTGTGTTGTAGGCAGATCCATGTCCAATTATAGAGAAAGGTTGAGACCAACTTGCACTTTTTTGAAGGTAGGGGACTAGTTTGCTAATCAATCAATATGTTGGGGACCAGTCATTCAATTTTCCCAAATAAAGTAACTACCGAATTTAATTCATGCACGTGTAACTTCTTAACAATTAATCAGTTAAAGGGACTTTGGTTTTAATTTCTTCATTACCATGATCACAAATATCATGGCATTGTTAATAATAACATGGCAGAGAAGTGAAAACAAAAGCATACCTTTCTTTCCGTTAAATCTTTTGTCCTCTGGGAGGCCATCCGTGTGATACTGTTTTATTTGGATCTCGACTTCCTCTGGGGTTGCCTTGTTTTTCTTAACAACAGCCTTTGCCTCATCGTACACACTACTGCGGGCCCCATGTTCTGAAATTGCAAGTTCTGAATTCGAACGCCAAAGTAAGGCTTCCAACACACCCAAAGGGTCCCTTCTAAATTGGGACTTCGAATCAACCCAGATGGAATATCTAGCATTAACAAATAGACGATGGGCCAGCATCTGATGAAAATAGACAGAAATTTGTCACATTGCAAGATACATATATTTAGGATAAGTCATTTGATGATTTTAAACTGCAAATCCACATTCCATTGATTTGATAATACAAATTAGTACACTCTGATAAGATCAACTGAAATGACAAATAAGATCCAAGAACTGAGACTTAAAATTATGGACAACCATCATAATTCCGATGACTGAAAATGCAAAGTGACTTCGTCAAACGCAAAAACTGACTTTGCGCCTCGATGATGTTTCAGTTGTTCACACCAAAAACTTTTAATCTGTCAGACACCTGTTCAAAAAATTATAACATTTTGTAGCCTCCTTCAACCTATATAATTTTCTCCTTCCATTTATATATTTCCCGGCAAAAGTCACGTCTTTCAGATTCATTTATTAGTAGAGTTGCTCACGATGATTCTATAAAAAACAAGAGACTAGGATTCAGAGAGCAACGAGATAAAACTTTTAAACAAGTTGTCAATTCAGAAGCTTGAAACCATGGATGCCAAATGGTACTGAGACATGTAGGTCGAAAAAACAATCTTCCATTAACATATTAATTAATCCAACCCCTCAAGTTGCAAGGAGATTTTCAATCTACAAAGCAAACAAATCGATCATCAGATTTTGATTGAACTGAGAGACTAGTGCCTGATTTGATAACTTTTTCCAATTCTAGAATGAAAAGAAAAAACTACAGGGTGTAACCTCTAATTTTAATCATGCTATGGTTGAATAAATTACCACAGATTACATAATACTTTTATACAAACACATTACATGAAATTTCATGTACATTTTCAGCTATAAAACTTGGAGCATTAACGTAGTTGTGAGTAAAAAGTCCTGAATAAATAACTTTTTATTGGCTAAAGATGGAAAATAGTAAGTGATTTAAGTTGATAGTAAGGTAAGAGTTACTTTCGAACAAGGAACCTTTTTACTTTAAGTAAGAAAAGGTATCATGTCCAAACAATTTTTGGAAACAAAAAGTTCCTCAAAAGTAACTTTTAAATTAACATGCTCTAAAGAACATAAAAACATAATGTCTGCCATCTCTAAGAGCCTCCACAATTTTTCCGTAAGCTATTATAAAAATACAAAAAATTAATAAAGTTCAATCCCAATGGAAATGTATCAAGAAAGCAAAAGAAAAAGTAGCTAGTTTGCACCATTCCATACAGTAATGCTTGATCAGACATAGTCATTGCCGCCAATTAAGATAAAGAATTTCTACATATTAGCGATTTGCAGCAGCTTGTCTCATGCAGATGAGGGCATATACATAAATGGTATACCGATTGTGAATGATGATTATTTTTTAATGTATTTCAATGAAAGCATTGGCCCAGAGACTCTCCCAGCCAATTTGGATAGGATTAAGGCCTCATTTGTCTCCCATTATTCCAAAAAATTATTTGCTACAGTAAGATTCTCAACCACACATTCATCCAATAAAATATTCTATACACAAACCAATAAAGTTACTTTAAATTTCAACCACACATTCACCAAAAAATACTATTCATTACTCTTCTACAATAATAGGAGACAAACACACACTAATTGTGCTGGATTGCCTTTATCCATACAGATTTTTGGGAGCAGTCAAGAAACCAAATAGTTACATACCTTAGGGATTTTACCATTCAATCGTTGATCTGTAAAAGGTAGATCTTTGACAATTACAATGCGCCACTTCCCTATAAAATCGTTTTCACCAACTTTATGTCCCTGTTCTTCCTGAGCAGCAAGGGTAATGTCATCCCAAAATACCACATAGCAAACCTGCATTAACTTTATACCATAAGCACGTGTTTGAGTAAAATAAAACATACATCGTTGCCCATGAGCCTTTTGCATCATAGAAGATAACCTTCTCAAGTGATGTCTCTGACATTCCTATAGGTTGATAAAGATCATCTCCACCACCAAATGCACATGTAGAAACCACAACTTTGCAAGTCTGCATGTAGCTTTTGTCTTGATCAGAAATCCTAAATCCTCCCTTCTCACTGTAGAAACCACAGTGGATTCCAGCAGTTTCAGTCGCCTAAAACATTAATTTGGAAAATTATTAAACCTCATAAAATAAAATTTCAATGCATCAGGATAACAACCATCATATATGTGAGCAAACAGGCAGAAGTGTGGGCAATGCTTTCTGGATCAGATTAAACGAGCTATCTCATGTTAGGCTTAAAGAGATAACATGCAAGATGCAGCTTGTTACCTTAAAACTTTGCTCTCTTTGTTCAAGCGTTTGGTTTCCTGTGAACAAATTAAACCTTGTACCAACAAAATGCTGTCTAGATAGGTTATAGTTCCCTTCTACAACGAGTTTTTCAGTCTCTGTCATGTACAGCACTTTCTTGATAGGACTACCAGATTCTTTGTCCATGGGAATATCTAAATGCTCAAGTTCTTCAGGAGGTAGGAGCTTCAAACAGCCTATTTGATTCACAAAATATAGTAGGAAATTAGTGAACTCCCCATGTACTTGTGAAGAGCAATACATCAGATGCCAAGAACGCAGACTGATTCAGTAAGTTAAATTGTTGAAACCGGATGGCAAATTCCAACAAGATCACGATATCCAAGACTGTCAATTATGGACAAATTGATTGCAAACAAAGAGAACCAAAGCCAAAGTTTTCCTTCTTATAATGTAGTGAGCAGATTTTTGTCACAAAATATGGATGCTATCACAATAACAGTCAACAGGAAAATCTGGCCAAGTGGACAATTTCCATATGGGGGATTAGCTAGCTATAAAGTTGAAAGGTTGGGCACACCACAGCCGGAAGAAAAAAAGTTGGGCACTAACTTGAACACCATGCACAGGTTGGTTACCAATGGTACTATTTTCCAAAAATAATAACCACACTACAACTAAGAGTAAAAACACGGGCAAAGCATCCTTGTCTTCCTGTTTTCACAATCCAAAAACACTTCTCCTGATCAATACAGAGTCTCATTCTGCATTGACTGCAATACAGATAATTGATCACATTTTGAATGTTAAGTGATGGTTGGCTGATGGTGATTATGGCATCAGAGCAAAACGAACATGAAGTATTTGAAGAAATGTTAGACACCAAAACAAAAATTACTGTCAGCAAAAATCCTAAACTACCCAAATTTCGGCCTTGACAAAGAAATCATGTCTTCACCTCGAGCTCAAAAATAAAAAACAGAAAAGCTAACCAGCCAACAGTTTTTCTTTCCTTTTTTCGAGAATCACTGAATCAGTGATGGGGTGTCCCTTTCGCAGGATGTAGATTGAAACAAAAGACCTCAAGATAAACCCTTGAGCCTTTACCATGTCTTCGATGCCCATGAGACTAACAATATTTCCTATAATACAAAAAATGCAACAAGCAAAAGCCAGAAACACAAGTGCCATGCCCATGACAGGCACCTTATTGCTTAGAACGATCCATGTAATCACCATTAGCAAGAATAAATTTTTAAGCACGATATGAAGAAGCAATGCACGAAAACTATGGAAAACGACTTATAGTAAGTTATTGATATACCCAATTGGAAACAAAGCCTTGCTAAAAGCCCTCAGCATAGCAAGAAACTGCCAAGTACGTATATGAGTTTAGAAAAAGGAACTTAATGCTATCAAAATTCAATTCAGTAAATTTTCAAATAAATGAATTTGTGAAAGTGGTAAAGCATCAGCTAAACCCAGAACTAGCTTTTCCAGTTAAAACCAAGCACAATTCTCGGAGGTTTTCCCTCGAAATGCAACTAATACATGATTAATATAATGCAAGCAAATCATGTAGCCAGAAAATCAGGTAAAAAGAGGAAAATGACTACTATGCATTGACAACTGAACCCAACAGATAAATCAGCGAGTAAAGACAAGACACAAACATGTACCTATGTATTACAGATGATGCAAAATCAGATCCAACAGTCAAGAACTCGAGTATAATCACTTCAAATCCCTGAAAGTTGCTTAACAATCTTAGGACACAAATCAATAATTTACATATATACACTTGAAGCTAGCATTTGAGCTATTCATTCATAAATTACATTAAAAAAAAACTAAATGCACAATTTGCACATATAGGTATGGTTTTAATTTATATGTACTAAAACAAAGTACAAGTAACACTCACGTTCTCTAACACCCCCAACAACATGGGTAGTGGGATCGAGCCGGTTCAAATTCCCCTGCGGCTTATCACCATTCCGAGTTGCCACCTCCGACTTCTTGACTCGTGAACTCGGCGGCTTCGCTCCAGTGATTTTGGAGGCCTCGTAAGTGAGGAGTGCAGCGGCAAGGAAGAAGAGCAGGACTGGCCACCATTTTAGGAGTTTAGTTATGACCCAACGTGTCAAGTCGGTCTTACCACGAGGACCAGGTTTCTTGCGCTTCCGGCGAACCCGAACCCGCGTACGACCCGAGGGGTCGTCGGAATCGGAATCAGAAACCGGGATGGAAATGCTGCTGTTTTGCATTGCGTCGATTATTATGAGGCAGCTGATTGTTGACACTGAATAGTAAATAGCAGTGATTGAGGAATCGATGCAGGATAAAGACAGAATTCGACTGTATTACGACGTCGTGGAAAATGAAGTACATCTCTCCGGGGAAAATTATACCATTGGTCCCCAATTTTTTATCAAGATAACAAGTTAGTCTCTAACCTTTAGTCCTGACATTTCATTATTGTTTCATGTTCTCGATAATACAAACCGTCGATCTTAATTTTGCATCTGACTCTCATAAAAATATGCATCATTTCAGATTTTTGAACACCAATTTAAGTTGGGAAATAAAATATCATTTCTTAAAATTAAGTCCCTATTTATTGTAAATTAAAAATTGATATAAATTTTAAATTATCGTCAACAATTAATTCTAATATACTCCTATTTGAGACCAATTTTTTACCTTGTTTTAACCGTTACATGTAGCAGCAGTCGCAACTTTTGATTACACCATCTCACAGTGGGATCCACGTGTAGAAAAAAAAGGTCAAGAAATTAATTCTTGTGTTCAAATAATGGGAAACAAACAAGGTGTACATTTCAAATGATATACTACTTTTCAATCATATATTTTATTAATTTTTATCAAAATTTACTAAATATCTAATTTTAATTTACACCAAAGGCTTAAATGCATTGGCAATTTAACATATAATTCATAATTACAAAGCTCCTATCAATAAAGACGGAAGTACACTATTACAGCATAATAATGAGAGCTTGCCTTCAATTTACTCATTTTTAAAGAAATAAGAACCAACTTAATAGTAGAGCAATAGCCAAGTTAATTATTTAAACCCTCACTAAACTTTACATAACGTCGCGTTTCATTCACTTTACTTTTAATTTGCACCATATTACTCACTGAATTTTGTAAAGTTACACTTCATTTCCTTCTATACATTCGCCTGCATGAAAGACAACTTTCACACTTGGCCATTAAATAATTCAAGCAGAAGCATAAATTGCTAGGTCAGATGCACCAAACACGCCTCTCTCTTTTTCAACATTGAAATCGCGACTTGGAATCCCAATTTCTCAAAAAACGTGCAAAACAACTGAAGCTTCGAAGGTGAAATTCCCTGGAAGGCGTGAACCCTGACCTGATAGCGAACCTCCATCACCATCTCCAGGACTCACCCAGACCACGTGTGAAAGGGTTCTTCAAGAAAGGAAATAGTAGAAGATGGCCGGTTGAAATAACCTTTGACCCATTAATAAAAAATAATAATAAAAATCTATTTGATATGCAAAAGTGGAAAGAAATTCTAATTCCATGTTAGTTGGAAAATAAAAATCCACCAAAACTATAGGAATTCGTTTTTCATGAAAAACAAAGAAAATGCAGCTTAAAATGGTTATATCTTGGAATTCGATTTTCATTTTCACGTTGCAATCTAACGGTCAAAGTGGAATTCGTTTTCCTCGAATGTGACATTTTTCATGAAATTCGTTACAATCAAACAGAGCATAATAATAAAAGGTTAAAACAAGAGTTAGAAAACAAAATGCCAAAAATACTCTCAAGAAGAAAAGAAAAAAATTCTCTCACAGTCCATTCAGTCAAAACAATCGACCAACACCAACCACAACAATCTAGTGACCGGCGTCGACCACCACACAGAGAACCCAGTCACCGACGAAAAAACAAGGTTAATTTTTGTGGACAATGAAATTGATTTTTCATATAAGGTGTAGATGATAAACTTGATTAATTTTGATATTTTTTTAACTAATTTTTTGATTATTTAGGTAGATGCTAGTTTGGAAATGAAGTTTTTGGGTTGAAGATCGTCGGAAATGTGATCTCTGGTAGCTGAATCATGGCCGGACTCTTAACAGTCCAGCAAAGACTGTTAACAGTCCAGCAAAGACTGTTAACAGTCTGACCTATTTTTTTAATTTTATTAATTATTACTAATTATTTATTATTTGATAAAATGTTGGGTTGGACTGTTGGGCTAACCAATCCGGCCCATTTTTTTTTCATTTTATTAATTATTTAATTATTTTCATTTTTAAATAATATTTTTATTATTTATTTTGCTCTTTCATTTGTATTTAATTTATTTTTCATGCTTCTCATTTAAGTTATTAAATCATTTATTTTTTATTTGCGTCGATGTCTTCCGTATAGTAGTTAGAATTTAGTTCGCTAGATTTTCTAAGATTATACATTATTTTATTATCTCTTATTCAATGTTTTAACATTTGAATTTTTGCATGATGGAATATCATTTAGATGTTGAGTTGAGACGGATGTCAAGAAAAGCTACTTGGAACAGTAGCTTTGAGAGTTTTACTTTTGTGTTGGAGTTGTTCAATGATCAGCAATGAGATGTGCTACGACAGTCCTTCTTGTGGCCCCGTGGATCTCCTGCATACAGTGATCTGTATGTCCTTCTGACTGGATTTATAGTGGAGATGAGGGAGGAGATGGGTGCACTACGAAATGGGGAGGGCGTTGCGGCGAGATATCAATTTTACGTCAAGATGTTGCAGTGCTATGCAGTCATGTATTAGACCTTGAGGTAGAGGTCGTAGCACTCAAAGACGATATAGTATGAATACGAGGTGGTGATGGATGGGGCGACGGAGAGGGAGATGGAGATCGAGGTCACTCACCGTCGGGGCCAGATGCTGCATTTTGGGCAGAGGGAGTGGCCTCAATGATGGATGAGGAGGGAATGCCTGAGGCGGAGGGAGTGGCTCCAATGACGAAGGAGAAGAGGATGTCATCGCAACAAGGAGTAAGAGGGGTGCTATTGACTTGCCGGAGCAAGTGGTCGGTAAGAGGCCGAGATTGCCGTCATAGTACATCATATCTCCCTTCACGGTTGAGGTAAAGAGGAGGACATTCATCGACGGGATGTACCCTAATCTCTTTTGGAAGATGGACCATGCCAAATGGAAAGCGTTCGAGAGGAAGTGGAAAAACAATTATGCCAAGATAAGTATTTTATGATTTCAGTGAAGTACACTATGCTAATTCATCTATACTTCATTTCACATTTTTTTCTGTTTCTTTTTTCACAGCTAGCCATACGTTAGGTAGAAGGACGATCTCGGACACTTATAAGTGATTTCATAACATCACCACTTCGGGAACTTGGCTCGCCGACGATGTAAGCAAAATTGTCATATTATTATTTATTATGTATACATAATTTTTTATTTATTGAATGAAATAACTCCCTCTATTTCTTATTGGTGCTTCTTGTTGTAGCATATCGACTAGGCCATGGATTTATTATGCAATCGGACTCGAAGATATCCAAAATCATTTGACATTTTTGGCCGACTCATATTGAGTACTGAGTTTATACGTGCCCTTACTATTGAGTATCAGTCGCTTCAATTTATGGGTAATGAGTACACGTTGCCCGAATATATGGTTGAGTGGGTCATAGGAATGTGGCCGAGTATCGGAAGAAAGTCATGGGAGGGTTGTACGCATATATACATTCTAGTGATCGCGAATCATCACTGCATTGCCGTGAAGATCATCTTTGCTAATTCCATTATATACGTGTACGACTCTGACCATTTTTGCCTGACACAGGACTAGCTAGAGCTTAACTTGGAGCCGGTGGCTGTGATCGTTCCCTTGATAGCTGCCCGAGCGGGTGTGCTTGTGAATGACAGACTAGCAATTGTACGGAACACGACGACGGCGGGACAGTCGATATCGTAAGTATTTATAATCTTTTTAACTTGGAAACTTAATTTTTAGCTACATGGTACCGAACTAACACGCTGTTATTCAATTGCAGGGGGCAATTGTGGCATGTTTGCAATAAAGTACATTATATTTTTTCTATATGACATAAGGTTGATGAAATCAACCAATCATGGATACAAAAATTGGAGGAATAAATTAGCATGCGATTTGTATGAATTCAAATGTGATCTATAAACATTGTATATTTAATTGTAATATTGTATATATTTCTTTTTGAAATAATTGTAACTATTGTTATAAATATGTAAATATTGTATATTTAATTGTTTATTTATTTATCAAATAATTGTAAGTACTGTAAAACTCATGTAAGCATTATGACTGTATAGCCGATGCCTAATATAACTCGAACTTCCAATTTTAGTTCATTATCTCTCTCGATCGAAATTAATCCTATAGTGACGCCTAGCCGCTACATACTTTTTCAACAATTTGCAATTCAGGTCCTCCAATATTTGCGCTCTAGGTCCCTCAATTATTTTTTGCACAATTTGGTCATCAGATTTTGACTTTCATTTCAATAAAGCCCTTCATAAATTGCATCAAAGTCCCTTAACTTTCGAAACTTATGCATTTTGGTCCCCATGTTCACAAATTTGTACACTTTTGGTCTTTTTTCACTCCTTTTGCCTTTTTCTATTTCCTTTTGGGTGAACGATGAACATGTAAGTTATTAATTCTGAGCATATGTGACTGTATAAGCAATTGCAAGTAAATGTAACTAGAATATTTAATTGAATACTAATCAATGACAAGTGCGTTGCACGAGTTTTGTAATTATTTTGTTATTATTAGCGTAGAAAAATCAAATTTTTGTAAAAGTATTCTTGTGTGAATTGTATATATTTTTCCTTTTTACATAAATGTTGAAAACATGATTCAAAAAATTAAATTGTGCAATGCAATAAATCTCTCTTGTGCAATCATACAACAAACATAACAAGAAAACACGGCATGTAATTGAATTTTGGAGGTATGAAACAGAATAAAAGAAATAAGGCTACACACAAATTTTAGTAATAAAGCTTCATAATATAACCAGGAATTTAAACTCATACAACCGAAATCAACAAAAGAAACCAAATTTGAAAATGGAGCTGTCTAGTTATAAGATTGATCAATTCCTAAAAGAAGTATTCACTCAAGTAGTAACCACGGAAGAATTTAAACGGTAAGCACATTCATTCTATAACAAAAGAAAAACATGTAATGTTATTTAATTAAAGAAGGCATGATATTATAGCTTAACTAGGAAATCTTGTTACAGCATCAAAGTTGCATCAATATTGGGTTATCTTATGTTAAGTGGTAATAAAATTAGGAAATTGCATATTTGATAAAACTATAAAAGTAAACACAGGAGATTTAGAGATTTAGTGAGTTTTTGTAATAAGGGAAAGAACAAACATTTTTAGAAGCCATCAAACCTAAAGGCCAATCCATGAGAATATTTGGTATTCTCCCATCTGAACTCCAACTTCTCGACCTAGGCCCATAACTAAAAAACCCACTTTTTCAACCATTTGGTCTTCGTGCGGAGACGTCTCCGTGGCCGCAGAGACGGAGACACGAATGTCTCTGCACATCTTCGTTTCCTACGCATACAGGAGGTCCGCAAGTCCTCACGAAGGCAGGTTTGGTCCAGACACGTTATAAGTTGAATTTGGCAAATTGTTTCTCTTGAGCAACTTTTATTTGAATGGGTATATTTGCATTTCAAAAATAACTCTGATAACAACTGATAGTTTAAGTGATAGACGGGGAAAAGAAGACATAAATTTTGGGAAGAAAATAGAAACTAATTCCATTGATTCCATTAATGTCGATAACAAAAACATATACAACAAGTTAGATAATGATGTAGTTGTCATGTCGATATACATCATTTTTCAACATTAACATTTTCATCAGTTTTCCACATATATAAAGTCTTATGACAAACAAAGTAAAACAGAGGACAAACTATGCCCTTCAAAAGTTTTTCCAAAAGACATTTCAATCCTCATTTACTCCATTTTTTTTCTTTTGCAGCATCTGTGCTTGGGAGTTTCAAATTCTTATTTTCATCACATTCAACCTTCGAAGTGGACGAATCATACAAAGGTTTAAATAGAGCTCTCTTCGCTGGAGGTGACAAATCTTCTTAGCAGTTTGTGTCAATGATGTTGTTAGCCGATGTAGCTGCCATAACTTCAGCATTAGTTTGGCTTTCTACTCCTAGATTTGTATGGTCTAAATCTGTCACGGAAATGATGTCAAATTTGTAACTTGATGAATTGGCTTCAATGGCTAAAGTTTTTACATAATTGGTTTTTTCCATCAGGGATTGTGAATTTGTAAACAACAATTTCTCAGCGGCTTCACCAATCGCACTTGCATTAAGCGAACCTGTAGCATTTGAGAGTTGCACATATGCTCTAGCCCTACCATGAATAGTATTTGAGCATCAGTGAATGAAGACATGAGGAAAAAAATATAGACATGGAAAATGGGAAGATTGATTAGTGATTAGTACCGAGGAATAGCTTTAGAATTCGGATTTTTGCAAAAAATACAAAGATGTGTTTCTCCAAAATCAACATTTGATTTTCGATAGCAATTGTTGCAAGCCATATACCAAGATCTGTTATTGATGGTATCTGTGGTTGTTGTGCCGTTCACCCATTAAAAGTTTCTCTGTTGACACAAATTATTTTTATAAAAAAAATGAAGGGTATAACTGAGCTTATCTTCTGTAACTTGATGAAACTTGATGAAAAGAATGAGAATAGAAGATGCTTAAAGTTATCGCTAATAGGCGTAGAATTTGAGTAAATTTACTACGTACAAGTGGGAAAGAGTCATCGGGCTTTTGTCCATGTATGATTTTTTCAACACCAAATCGTCTATTTTCATTGAATTCTCTTTCACCATTGGATAATAAGTTGCTACATTAGTTAGTAAAATGATACGTGGATAGAAAAAAGAATAAAATATAGCAATTTTTACACACCATTCTGCGGCTTGTTTTACGTCATTGAAAGGTGTATTAATGAAGAAAGTGCTACAATTTTGTAGACAATTTCAAACCTAATAATATATAACAAAGTAATTATATAATGTGAAGAAAATACTATTCAAATGAGAATATACAAAATACAACATAGATGTAACTTACCAAAGAATGATGTAACTTTGAGATGTGTTGCAAAGATGACTGGTTTTTTGTCAATGTTGTCTGCTAGTAACACACATTTTCTATCAACAAATGAATCCTAAAGTGTTAGCATCATTGTTCTGAAATTCTTGTCAAGAAGTATGACATCATGTACCCATGTTTGGCTGCCATCTTTTGACTGAATCATATGCTTAGGAGTGATATCAATTGCAATTGTAAGTATATCTGACAAAATGTAAAAGGATATACTTTATATTTCTAAACTTTCCATATTTGTATCTTTCTACGATGAGTGTATAATTTTATTTGAAGTATAAACGTGCAGGTGCAAGTTCTTAATCTGCATCTGTATCCATAAATTGTTCAACCTCGTGAAAGGGTGTTAGAAGATACTTAAAAAAAACAAATTCAAAGTTATCTTCATTTACTTCTTCAACACGAGTTTCTCCTGATATTGTCCATTGGAGAGATCAAGTTGAATATTTGTAGTTAGCTATATTTTTTTTCACATAAACTTTTGAAATTGTATAAGTTTTCTCGAGAAAAAGCTGATCCTCAAAAGCAGTGATGTTGGAATCATATAAGCTAACTTGGATAGTATTACCCTGGACAAGAATTTGTATTATCGAAAAATGAAGACAATACATAATAGCTAAATCTAAACCTATATATATAATAAATGAATATAATGAATAAGAGTTACCTAAGTATCCATTAACATCAAATGTTGGTATCTTCCATTACCTTGCTTTGAAGATTTTGGTGATTGTTTTTCTACCACAATAATCTTAGCTTTCCACTTTTGATTGTTTGAAAAATTTTCTGATATTAATTGGTATTGTTCTTCCATTATAGGGGTGTATTGTATATTTTGGAAATGAAAGTTGGGTTTTTTGGATAGTTGATGAAGCCTGATGAATTGTGTTTGTTCGTGTTGAGAAAAATTCGATGAAGCGTTTTTATAAACAAGTGTAGTATGTTTGTACAGTAAACTGTTAATCAAAGTTTAAAATATATATAAGTACCAGTATATCAGCAAATTAGTGCCGAGGTATGGGCAAGTAAATCAATTGAGTGTTGAAATTTCATCAAGGTATGGACAAGTAAATCAATGCTGTGAAATTTCATCAAGTAGAAGACATATATACGTAAATAAATATGATTACGTCTTACTGTTATATTTGATTATTACAAGTAAAGGTAGTTGGCTGAAAATACATTAGTTTTAGAAATATGATTGAACAAATGTTAGTGACCATTAGCAAAGATAGCTTGAATATCTCTACTATGAGACAACTAATTATAGCATAAGTTTCAATTTATCCTTTATCATGACATAAGAGCAAACCTTGTCATAGAATGCAAAGGATGAATGACAAGCATGAATGCTGATTTGTCTAATGAATAAATTGGCAAAATTTAACAAGCTAATTTGATGCCATTAATCATAAGGAATGTAGCATATAAGATTCTTCTAGTTCAATTTCATATGCTCGATTGAATAACTTAATTATAGTAGAATTCTAACCAAGTATATATTTATTTATTGAATCGAAATGGTATAAGCATTGCTTAAATGATTAATTGGTATGTATGTATTATATCCAAGATTTCATGATAAACAATACTTTTTGTGCAATAAGTACGGAATTTATGTTTCACATTAGGTTTGATTAAAACTTTTATATCTCTTCTTGTTCTAGCCATGGATAATGCAACATATAATTGACCATGTAAGAATACGAGTTCAGGAAGATACAAGCCAACAAAATCTAGAGTTTGACCTTCAGCTTTGTTAATAGTCATAGCAAAACAAGGACGCACTGTGTACTGAGTTCTTTTAAATGGTACTGACTGTTTATCGCTTTCAAACGGAATGAATGGAATCCTAGGTAAAAACACTTGTTTTCCACGAAATTCTCATGTTCCAATTTAAGCTAAAATGACATTTTGTTTAAAGTCACGACAAATGAGTCTAGTCTCGTTGCATAAACCTTCAGAATGATTAATATTTCTAAGCAACATAATTGGACAGTTTTTTTTTAGCACAAGTTCATGTGGAGGGATACCATTCAGAGTTAGACTGTTTAAAAAAATTTATGAATAAATCATTCACTTTTATCAATGACTTCATCAAAACTAAAATATGTAAATTTCTCTCCTGGAATATCTTTAAGTAACATATTATTTATTAAATCTATGTATTCATTTTTTGGGGTTAAAATAATTCTATTCATTATAATATTTAAGTTGTCACCATATCTGTGGAAATTGGGAAACACGATGTTAATTAATTCTCCTAATGACTTTAATTCCTATTCAAAATTGATAATGATATGTTTAGGAAGTTAAATCATTCGGCATGAATGTTCTTTCTCAATTCCGTTTCCAATGTTAAGTAAATATTCGCAAAAGAAATGACCAAATTTAGCTCTCATATTTTGAAGAAATGATAGTTGTGTAAAAGAATGCCATAAATGTGAAAAAAGTAAACTTCCTTCATTATATCGTCCTTTGTACCTCTTTGCATAACTAGTAAAACTTGACAAAAATCTCCTCCGCACACAATGACTTTTCCACCGAATGGTAATTGACATTCAGCAATATCTCTTAACAATTTATCTAAAGCTTCGAAAGCACATTTATGAACCACTAGTGCTTCATCCCATACAATTAGCTTAGTCATTGATAAAAGTTTACCAAATGCAGATTGTTTACTTACAGAACATTGCATATTTGAACTTATTTCAAGCGAAATTTTGAATCGTGAATGTCAAGTTCGATCAGACGGTAATAAAGATACAACCACACCTGATGATGCAATTGCTAAGGCAATAAGATTCTGAGATCGTACAGCAGCAAGAATTTCTTTGTATAAATATGTTTTCCGATATCACCTGGATCATCAATGAAAAACATTTCATTCTTACCATTTAAAACATACTCTAGAATAGTATCATAAGTAATTTGTTTCTCTTTATTTAAATTTTTAGTACAATGGATGTGTACCCAATATTAATATTTGTAGTTTCTTCAGGAACCATAGTTTCAAACATATGATCATCGTTGGCAGCAAAATCAAAATCTACCAAGCAGTAATCCTTTATACTTTTACCAACATTTTCTAGCAAAGAATTTATACAATGCAAAGCTTTCAATTTAACATCATGTTGTGTTATACCTTTATGTAAATAATCTTCTATCATAAAATGTTTAAATTTATCCCACAAATTTATTGGACTTGTTGAGCTACATAAAGTTAACACATTGGCAAACAGTAGATGTAATAGTATGGGCATTAAGTAATCGCTTCAGTTAAACACATCTCAGATTAGTTTTTTTCCATTGAGAGGACCATGGAAAAGTGCTGCTTCACGATAAGTAGTTAGAACAACACCATTAATTGTTCTCAAATCTTCATAAGATTTTAGTCCTCTATATGATTTAGTAACACTCGTAAAAAATACCTCACCCTCAGATGGATTAGCAGTGACTATTCTACCAATAACATTTTTTTGTTTTCGAGGAGTCCAAATTCACATGAATGCATTCCACACAAAATGTGTAGGAAATTCTTTGTAGAGTAACGTCCTGGTCTTTTGATTTGACATATTCATTTTAAAAAATTCTGTTAACATTGTTTGGTGAATGAAGTCCTTATTTATAACTCTTGATAAATCATCTGTGTTATTGTATGTAACTAATTGAGCATCCTTAGTATGTAATTGTAAAGAAACAACTGCAGGAGACATATCAAATAAATCAAAACTAAATATCCTCCACATAGCTTCAGGTGCAGATATCCACCTAGCTGATTGGTAATTTGTAATCTCATCAATAAAGTGCTCATTTGTTACTTTATTCAGGAAAAAATGAATCTAATCAATGCCTTTATATACGTACTTATATAAATATTTAACAACTTCAACAAAAGAGCATATCTCTACATTAATGTGGCAATCATATTTAGCTAAAATGTAAGGATTATATGATACAACTCATCTATTGTCTAATAAACAACATCTTACTTTAACACTTATACCATCATTGCGACGCTTATAAAGTGGGTTCGAATCATTACCTAACAAAGTATGTTGAATTTATAGTTTTGGGTATTTATTTTTACATACATAATTGTTCTGCATGTACACATTGTTAGGATTCAAATGCCTACAAAGACCATGCATCATATGTTTCACAACAGCAGCACATAAGTGAGGGTATTTATTTCGGTATGGTATTTCACACGAGACAATTTCATTAACTTGTGAAGGGTTTCTAATCTTTAAACTTTGTTTAAATATCAGAAGGAAATGAGCATGAGATAATCATCTTTTTTGGAATTCAATCACATAAACATATGAAACTATAGGACCTAACAATTCTTTCTTAATCAAATCTGTTTTCAGTTCTTCAAGCTTGGCACAAAATATGCTTACTAACAAATCTGGCATTTTCTGTACTTCGTCATTATGTTTTAATTCACATTTTATTTCAGGCCAGTTTGGATTACATGTCATTGTTAAGAAGACATTAGACTTTCCATACCTCTGAACTAAACATATTGCATCTATATATATTTAGTCATATTTCTAGGACCACCAATAAATCCATCAGGCAAAACTATCAATTTGCCAATTTTATAACCTCTATTCTTACCATTTTGTACACTACCTACAATTCCTTGATAAAGTTCAGCTCTTATGGTTCTTTGATTATTGCGAAAAAAGTGTAATCTTGCAGTTTCAATTTTAACATATATGTCCACGTAAAAGTCTGCATGTATGTAGAAGCACAGAATTGCCTANAAAAAGTGTAATCTTGCAGTTTCAATTTTAACATATATGTCCACGTAAAAGTCTGCATGTATGTAGAAGCACAGAATTGCCTATAGACCTTATTTGAATTTTGTAACAATAATACTTCCAACATGATACATTAATTCGTTTCTTCCATGCTTTTAAAACTACAAAAAAAAAAAAAAAAATTAGCCAAAGATAAATAATTTATTTACTAAGGAATAAATTACTTTAATTAACTATAATTACTAAAATTTACCATGATCTTCTATTTCCAAAAGTTGATCTACTGAATTTACGTCATTAACGTCTACTAAATTAGGGAGTTGAACTTGTGAAGCATTGAGGTTTACCTTCTCAATACCTTTCATGACATCCAGGTTCTCCATACGAGAAACGTAATGGATATTGAAGTGGATCATAACAACCATAATAGTATTGAACTTTAAATGCATTACCTAAATGTCCATAAATTAATAAATCTTGAGGTCGAATATTTGCAGATGGGTCTTCATCAACCCAAACTACAGCTACTTGTTTTGATGTTGGCGTGTTATATATTCTTTGATTGAGAGATGGATTAGACCTTAGTAAAATACAACATGATTCTATATCATTAATGTCACTCAATGATCAAAAGAAGTTACAATATGGATTTTTCTTGTAAAATATTTATCAACTTTCTCAAAATCAATTCACAAAACTTGTCTGAACTGTTGAGTTTATTATGAATTTCATATTCAGTATCGTAGAAGTATAACTGTAAATATGCAACATTCCCATCAATGGGTACAAGTGGGGTTTATGAAATGATACACTTGTCCTTGAACTCTGAAAGTATAAATAC
>CAIGRB010108342.1:8942-19215 GCA_903798255.1 Fraxinus quadrangulata
AACATTCAAGTTTATGCCAAAATATGAATGTAAGTAGATTGAAAAATCAACAACTTCTATTCTCTAAGACAAATACAATTCATCACAACTCTTAGTTGATGAGGCACAAAAAAACCTCAAATCTGCTCCGTGTGAAAATCACACCTAACGATTGAAAACAAAAACTTTTTTCCTTTCTTTTTCTCTTCTGACAGCCTTGTTTCTTCATCTGTATTCAGTAGCCTCTATTTTTCTCATTTGTACAGCCTTGGTTTTTTCTCTTATACTACAACATATATTGCCCTAAAGACTTATTATAGTGGATTGGGCTCACTATTCCTCATGGATTGCAAGCCCATATAATAATCTTCCCCTCCAGGCCACTAAGGAATGAGATTATCCTCGAACAAATTAGTTAAGAGTCCATGTCGTCCAGTCCAACAAAAAGCTCAAGTTTTTCTCTGGTCACAACCTTTGTCATCATATTAGCTGAGTTCTTCTCGGTATGAATCTTCTCTAACATAAATAGTTTCACCACTATTTTTCGTAGCCAATGATATATTACATCAATATACTTAGTCTGAGAATGATAAGTAGCATTCTTACTTAGGTCTAACGCGCTTTGATTGTTGCAATTAAATCTTGCATCAAATCTAAATCTTGGATAAACCGTTTCATCCAAAGAATTTCTTTCACTACTTCAGTTTCTACAATATAATCAACCTTAGTTGTAGATAAGGTAACACACTTTTGTAGTCTTGACTACCATAAGATAGCTCCTCTTACAAAAGTAAAGAAGAACCTTAAAGTAGATTTTCTACCATCAAGGTCACCTGTCATATCCGTATCTGTAAAGACTCTCCATAATTGGTTTCGAACCTCCAAAAGTCAAGCACATCTTTGAAGTACCCCTTAAGTGTCTAAAGATCAATTTCATTGCCTCTCTATCTTTACCGAGATTAACTAGAAATCTGCTGACCACTCCAACTGCATGAGCAATGTCTGGCCTTGTACAAACCGTAGCATATATCAAACTCCCAACCATAGAAGAATAAGGAATTTCTATCATTCTTTATTTATCTTCCTTCCTAAAAGGAAAACTCACCTTACTCAGTTGAAGTGACTACCAAGTAATTTCCCAACTAATTTATCAATCTTCATGTTAAACCTTTCTAGCACTCTTTCTACATATTTCTCATGTGATAGCCATAACTTTCTGGCTTTCCTATAACGACGAATATGCATCCATATATGTCCAAGATCTTTCATGTCAAATGACTTGAAAAAATCTACTTTCAAAAAATGAATCAACATAACCTCTTGCCCTACTATTAACATGTCATCTACATATAGTGAAGGATGATGAAGTTACCACCATGGAATTCTCTGACATAAAAACAATGATCTGAATCTATCTTGGTATAACCATGACCCACCATAAAGGAATTAAACTTCTTATACCACTGTCTTAGATCCTGTTCCAACCTATACAAACTTTTTTCCAACCTGCAAACATTATGTTCCTTTTCTCTTTTTTCAAATTCCTCTAGTTGAACCATGTAGATTTTTTTCCTCCAAATCACCATGGAAAAATGCGATCTTCACATCTAATTATGCAAGCTCAAGATCAAAACTAGCTACTAAACCTAAACCACTTGAACAGAAGTCATTTTGACAAAAGGAGAGAATATCTTATTCAAAATCAATCCATTTCTTCTGAATGAAGCCCTTGCAAAGAATTCATCTTTTCCTACATAGCCTTCACCTGCTTATCCTTATGAGATTGTACCTCATGAAAGCTTTTTGGTCCTTCGTCATCAATTACCAACACATAATCTGATATAGAGTACCTAGTTGATAGATGATGCTCATTGGTAGACCTTCTAACCTGAGGTTCAGATGCAGTAGGTTGATCTCCTACTCAAAATCCTTTGGATCATCTTAATCAACCCCTATTGGCTCATCAGTATCACTATAAACGTGCATCTCTACCCTTTAAGTGGCACTGTCAGGAGGCAAAGAGATAGGTGTAAGGTCAATGACACCCTTAGAAATACTTTTTTGATTCCCAGATTTCTCGAAATCTGCCAACTTCTGATTTTCATGAAAATCACATCTCTGCTTCTGATTATTTTCTTCTTTTCCGGATCACATAGTCTATAGCCAAATTCTGCATCTCTGAAGCTAACAAAAATGCAAGCACTAGCTTTATCATCTAGTTTCAAACGTAGTTCCTTAGACGTGTGTAAATGCTTTACACCTAAAAACATTCAGGTTAGAATAAGAAACATCATGTCCTGTCCACACCTTTTCTGAAATCTCAAAACCTAAAGGAACTAATGGAGACCTGTTGATTAGGTAGCATGCCGTACTAATAACTTTACCTTAAAATGACTTAGATAAACCGGCCATCTTTAACATGTTTCTAACATTTTCTACATTGGTATGGTTCATTCTCTCTACAATGCAATTGTGTGTTGGGGTATTAGGAACTATATTCTCATGTTTAATACCATGCTCCGAGTAGTAATATTTAAAAGCTTTAGACGTATATTTACCTACGTTATGAGTCCGGAGACACTTCAAAACCTTCTCACTCTTATGTTTCACCATGACATGAAACTTCTTGAAGTACTAAAAAATCTGGTATTTTGATCTCAAGTAAAATACCCACGACTTTCGTGAAGTATCATCAATAAAAGTAAAAAATACTTATTGCCACCTAAGGACTCCACCTCAATAGGATTACAAATATCAAAATAAACCAAATTTAAAATATTGGATTTTCTACTAGAGGACTTCAGAAAGGACCAAGTAAATAATAATCACATGAGTTTAGTGATGTACCATTGGTAAAAGGATGAGGGATTTCCTTGCCAAAATCTATAATCTTTTCTAGCTCATGTAAGCTGGCTGCTTGTGCCACAAGTTCGATGAAAACTCACTTTCAGTTGTATTCATCACTTTACTACACACAATTACTTATATATTGTAAAGTGTGCAACAAACCTTTCCTCTAACAAATACCATCGACCCTATTATCAGATTTCATCTTCAACTGCCAAAATAACATTCATACCCATTTCATCAAAGGCATGTGCAGATAGCAAGTTCAAACGCATGTCTGAAACATGTTTCACATTCTCAATGCCAAGATGCATTCAATATTTGTATGAAAACAAATATCATCAATTCCCACAATGTTGGCAAAACTGTCATTGCCCATCTTCACCTTGCAAAAGTTATCTGATTTGTCTGAAGTGAAGAGCTCTCATCTTGGAGTAACATGGCAAAAAGCCACTGAGTCATTAACCTACTTAACAAACTGATTTGAAACATGACAACACTTCTCATCTTCAGCAGAAAAACTATTGCTACTAGTTCTTCATCTAATGTACTAGCCATAGTATTCTAATAAGTCTTTTCTAATTTTTCTCCTTTTTCAGTTTGTTTTTCCAACCATTGCAATGTTTCTTAATATGACCATCTTTATCACAATAAATATATCTAACATTTCCTCTTGCCTTTGACTGGCTTCTGAAGTAAACACATCCTTTAGGACCTTTGCTCTTACACTTTCCTCTGTTCTTTGTAATAAGAGCATGTGCATTAATCATATCCAAGTCCTTTCTTCTTATTTCTTCATTAAAAAATCTATCTTTAACTAGAGTAAGTTCAAGCACACCGTTAGAAGTAGAGTTACCAACTGATACCACCAGAGTCTCCTAACTATAGGCAATAAACTCATAAGTTATAGTGCTTAAATATCATCATCTAGCACAATTTTCATTGTGATTAACTAATTTACTAGAATTCACTCAAATTTTCAGCAATTGATTTCTCTCTTTTATCTTTAGATTCACAAGCTTTCTAATAGCAAAAGCTTTACTTTGAGTCGTCTTTCTCTCACGGAAACCCTCTAGTTTTCCCCGAAGGCTATGGCCATCTATCTCTTGAGATATATGATGGTATACATTAAGATCAACCCACTCTCTAATATACCCAATGACTTTCCTGTTCATTCTCTTCCGGTCACTATTACTCATGCTTCTTGGTTTAGTACTAACACTTTCAATGGGTTCATGTAAATCCTTACAATAAAGGATAGCCTCCATGATAGGATTCCAAATAGAATAATTCGAAGTCGTTAATTTAACCATAGTGCTTAAAGTATTCTCCATTTACTCCTGCAATAGAACTACACCCACATAACCTCAGCTCTAATACCACTTTATTATACATGCAATTCAATATGGTATCGTTACAACATGTACTTCTATGTCCCGACAATGTTCAAGAAAATAGTAAAAATGAAAAAAAGTTCAATAAGAACACTTAAGCCAAGAAGAAATAGCATAACAAATGCCAAGAGGAGGTGCAAATAAATCAAATGTCCACCTACTAATTAAACACCAAAACTCCTTAATTTAATAGGAGGAAAAGGAGAAAGACAAATAGAAGTAAACAAAATACAATCTTTTGTTCTTAATCATCAAACATAAAACTCTCACACATACTCCAACACTTGATAATAAAGCGAGCTCTGCATACAAAAATAAAAATGCATTATTCAATAAATGGTAATAAGATTCAAACATCGAAGTTAACTGCAACAATGACTATCGAAACTCCAACTTCTTATCAACTCAAAACAAGAGGCATAGGTATCACCTACAAAATTATAGAGTTTTCTGAGTAAGATCACTCGAGCGTAGGAATTTTATTGAAGGCATGAACACTAGGCAAACAAAAAGACAGTATAAAATAGGTGTAATACAAGTAATGACATGATTAACTCGTACTTTTGAAAGAACTTTGCCTAATGAATTGCAAGAGAAGTTGGAATTCAGAAGCTAAACAAACTATAAAATAGGAATTCTTAAGAGATTAAAGGAACATATTAGATAATACTTTTAATTTTAGGTAACTGTTGGACTATACATTCCACATATCTCCACATTGGTATGATATTGTCCACTTTGAGCCTAAACCCTCATGGATTTTCTTTTTGGGCTTTACCCCAAAAGGCCTCATACCAATGAATATATTTTTCATACTTATAAATCCATGATCCTCCACACTTCTAGCCAATGTGGGACTTTGGTCGCACACCTAACAATCCTCCCCTCGAACGAAGGACCACCGAGCCTCTCCTCAAACAATCATCCATTCGTCCACTCTCTACCAACCAGGATTCTTCACTCTCCTCTTCAACGTGTTGGGATCAGGACATCCATGAAACAACTGGAGAGCACTACCTAACTCGAGAGAATGCTCGTCAACTCATCTTCATCGTGTTGGGGTCAGGACACGTCCATGAAGCATCCGAAGCACAATAAAGGATATCCTCCATGATAGGATTCCAAATAGAATAATTTGAAGTCGTTAATTTAACCATAGTGCTTGAAGTATTCTCCATTTACTCCTGCAATAGAACTACACCCACATAACCTCAGCTCTAATACCACTTTATTATACATGCAGTTCAATATGGTATCGTTACAACATGTACTTCTNGGATCAGGACACATCCATGAAACAACCGGAGAGCACTACCTAACTTGAGAGCATGCTCGTCAACTCATAGTCATCGTGTTGGGGTCAGGACACATCCATGAAGCATCCGAAGCACACCGCCTGTCTAATAGAGCTCATCCACGGATCCTATTGCGAGCATACCAAGGCTCACCACCTTCGTTCGGCATTTCGAGGAATTCATTCACATGGCTAAGTTTGGGGCTTGGCATTGATACCATTTGTTGGACTATGGACACCACATATCTCCACATTAGTATGATATTGTCCACTTTGGACCTAAGCCCTCATTGATTTGCATTTTGGGCTTTACACCAAAATGCATCATACCAATGGAGATATTTTCCATACTTATAAACACATGATTCTCTCCACTTCTAACACACCCAATAGTAACAACTTAGTCCATCTAAAAACTGCACGTGGAATATAAAGCTGTAAGAATGCAGGCTTTTTCTCTTTATATTTTGTATTTTGGCAAAATGTAAACTCTATATTTAAAGTACCATTGCATGACTAGTCAGCATAATAGGAGTAAAAGCAAGAAATATGAACATATTTTGAGTACTATTCTTTTTGTATGTATTTGAGCGGCTTGATTTGTACTTCGAATGAAAAAACGAACAACCTACATCCATTAGCAAACATTTAAGTTTTCAACTCCTTTTTATAAAAACTGGAATAAATTAATTCAAAAATGACACAAAAAAAAAAGGAAATATTTGGGCATATGAAAAGTTAGACCTACAAACGAATGTTTCAAGACAATAAAAGGAAGAATCAAGTAATATAAAATCAAATTCATGGGTCAAATTGAGAGAGAGTCATAACTAATCTGTTGTTAAAACCATAGATTGACTTTTAGTCTGTAATTTCTAATTATATCCGGCGGTTGATTTGGGGCTTCAGGAGTTTTGGGAGTTTTAACCGTATTAATTACGTGATTAAACATGTTAATTAATTTAAGATTATTATTCTAAATTTTTTTATTTGGAGGGTAGAGAGCCTAATTTTCCCTACAAAAAGTCATTAAAAATTGCTAAGTCTGCCAATTTAATCGCTAACTACCTGGTGAAC
Source organism: Fraxinus quadrangulata (assembly GCA_903798255.1). Classification (NCBI taxonomy): domain Eukaryota; kingdom Viridiplantae; phylum Streptophyta; class Magnoliopsida; order Lamiales; family Oleaceae; genus Fraxinus; species Fraxinus quadrangulata. Next base: position 15,534 of record CAIGRB010108342.1, read on the forward strand.
CAATGATGGTTTAATTTAAAAATTTTAAGTTCAATATTGGGCCGATGTACCAAAGTCAAAAGCCCATTAATAAATCTTGGATGCCTGCAGGTTTTATAGTTCCACTCCCTTCAAATTATAGAAAACTTTCGATTGAGATACCTAAAGTGAAAATGGTACCACCTATCTAATATTTGAAAAATATGCATAATACATTTTAATATTTTGTATACTATAATTACTATAAAATTTAAGTAAAACTGAAATGTAAAAAATAACTCAACTTCTAATTGTATTAAATATGGCAACGAAATTTACTCCACCAAACAAGTCCTTCCAATTTACCCCCTTTGTTTGCAAGCAACTGAGAATTTTCATCTTTACCTTCTTTTTCTTTACACGTCTAATCAGGTTCCTATAGCCAACTCTCATGCTTAGTTGGAGGAAAAACGAAATGACCATATTGGGCAATAATATCTGTACATGTCAACTCCAATGAAGAAATTGCCTCATATTCTTCCTTAACATACGTGACTCATATTAGTAATACCAAAATTGTGGGTCAATGATAAGGGCTATGATTATCCTTGATTTGTTGCTGATGTTTTGTCTGCAACTAAAGTTAATTGTATAGCATTTTATTTCTTTCCTTTTACTGATGTATATCCTTGTATATATAGCATTGTATTTCATTGAAATAATAAGCCGAGATCATTTTTCTTCCTCAATACCTCTTTTATTAAGGTATCAGAGCATAGGAATTAGTCTTGTCAGGTTCCTATATCAATACAAATGGCATCACTTGTCGACAGTCCATCAAAGGAGAGCACTAATGCTCAAATTGTTGATCCTTTTTCCAATCCTCTCATGCTACAAGTCTCAGATAATCCCACTGCTATCCTTGTATCTCTTCTGCTAAATGGAGATAATTACAATACTTGGTCCAGGTCTATGCACATGGCTCTACGAGCAAAAAATAAACTTGGCTTTGTTGATGGATCAATTCCTATATCGGACAGCCATTCATCGACTTACGAACAATGGGTCCGGGTAAATGACATGGTCATTTTTTGGTTGATTCATTCAATTGGGGAACAGCTTTGTGGCAACATCATCTATACCGATACAGCAGAAGAGATTTGGAAGGAGCTTCAAGAACGGTTCTCGCAACCCAATAGAACTAAGATCTATGAGGTAAAAAAAGCAATTTCAGATTGTACAAAAAAAGATCTTTCTGTCACTGCATATTATACAAAATTGAAAATTTTGTGGGATGAATTGGCTTCATATACTTCTATACCAAGTTGTTCATGTAGAGCAGAAAAAATCATAGCTAATATGCTTCAACAAGATAAGGCAATGCAATTTCTACTAGGACTCCATGAAAGTTATGGAGCCTTTCATAGTCAAATTTTGCTGACAGAGCCACTCCCTTCTGTCAACAAAATCTACTCTTTAGTCTTACAAGAAGAGAAACAACGAGGTCTTGTAGTGATCACTCCCAATATTCATGAAGGTTCAGCCTTAGTAGTAGGACAACAAAACAACCAGCAAAGGAATAAAGCGGGAAATAATCATGCAGCATGGCAAGGACAAAAGAATCGCCAACGGCCTCGATGCGATCATTGCGGCAATGAGGGTCACACTATAAACAAGTGCTATAAGATTCATGGATATCCACCACGCTCCAACAATGCATCCGAGTCTTCCCAATCTCTTCCACGCTCCAACAATTTGTCGGACTCTTCCCAATCTTTTCCACTGTCAAACAACCTGTCAGAGTCTTCCAAATCTCGACCTCGTGGACTTGCTACTTTGGACCAACAATCCCATCCAACTGCCTCTACAAATGAGCATGCCTTTTTACCAATAACACAAGAACACTATGATCAGATTTTGGCCATTTTACAACAAGTTAGAATTGATCATAACACAAATTTCGTAGGTACTGCACTGAACTCATTCAATTATGATGTATGGTTTATAGATAGTGGTGCTACAAACCATATGTGTTCTTCCCTTCATTTGTTTCAGTCCATGTCACCAAACATTTCTCGTTCCACTGTTCAAATAACGGATGGTTCAGCAGCATCAATAGTACAAATTGGTGCTACAACTATAAATTCATCAATTCATCTTGATAATGTCTATCACATTCCATCATTCAAATACAACTTGTTGTCCGTTTCCCAATTTACTAAAGCTTTAAATTGTTCTGTGACTTTTTTCCTGATCGATGTATTTTTCAGAACCTCAACACGAGGAAGATGATTGGAATGGGTAATTGCTAGAATGGTCTTAATTGCATACGTCCTTCCACAAGTTTATATGCCGTTGAAAAACCTACCTTTGATGTCTGGCATTAATAATGGAGATCTTTTGCCCAAACCTGCCATTTATCATCGTCTTATCAACCGCTTGATTTATCTTATCATTACGAGACCTGATCTTGTATATGCAGTGAATATTCTTAGCCAATTTATGTAGGCATCTCGAAAATCACATCTTGATACCGCTTTGAGAATTTTGTGTTACTTGAAAGGTACTCCTGGTAAAGGTATACTATTACCTTCGTCAAGTTCTTTATGGTTAAATGCTTATGCCAATTCGGATTGGGTGGTTGTCCCATTACTCGACGATCTACGAGTAGCTATTGTATTTTTCTTGGGAATAGTCCCATCTCATAGAGGACCAAAAAACAAAATGTCGTCTCTAGATCTTCAGCTGAGGCGAAATATCGAGCAATGGCTCAAGTTACGTGTGAATTGCATTGGCTACAATATCTCTTGGCTAACTTTGGTGTTACTTTATCTCATTCCCCGACCTTATATTGTGACAATCAAGCTACACTTCACATAGCTACCAACTCGGTTTTTCATGAACGATCCAAGCACATAGAGTTGGACTGTCACTTCATCCGCGAGAAAATACAACAAGGTTTGCTCAAGACAGCTTACATTCATACAAAGAAGCAGCTTGCAGACTTTTTTACAAAGCCTCTTGCTAGTACGCAGTTTCATGACCTTCTTGGCAAGTTGGGCATGATTGACATACATGCTCTAACTTGAGGGGGAGTATTGGACAACAATATCTATACAGATCAACTCCAATGAAGAAATTACCTCATATTCTTCCTTAACATACGTGACTCATATTAGTAATACCAAAATTGTGGGTCAATGATAAGGGCTATGATTATCCTTGATTTGTGGCTGATGTTTTGTCTACAATTAAAGCTGATTGTATAGCATTTTATTTCTTTCCTTTTACTGATGTATATCCTTGTGCTTGTCTGATAGAAATTTTCAGCAGCTTTTAAGCTAAAAAATGACCTTTTTTCAACCGGTGGGTCCCACCTGTGAGAAACAATGGCTGCCTTATTTTCTTCTAACGGTTCAAAAAGCTATTTTTTTTTTTGTTTAAAAAGCGCTCCCAAACAAGCTCCTTGTATATATATAGCCTTGTATCTCATTGGAATAATAAGCTCAAATCATTTTTCTTCCTCAATACCTCTTTTATTATGGTATCAAAGCATAGGAATTAGTCTTGTCAAGTTCCTATATCAATACCAATGGCATCACGTGTCGACAATCCATCAAAGGAGAGCACTAATGCTCAAATTGTTGATCCTTTTTCCAATCCTTGATTTGTGGCTAATGTTTTGTCTACAATTAAAGCTGATTGTATAGCATTTTATTTCTTT
>CAIGRB010108364.1:9059-23286 GCA_903798255.1 Fraxinus quadrangulata
TTCTATGGAATCTTCAAGCTAGAGGGCTAGAATGGGATTTTGAAAATGCTCAAAACCCAATTCCAACCCCTGTATGAAGAATTCCCAATCAAACGATTTCATTTCTTGATGGAAATGTTAAATTTATTTTTGATAAATCTTCTTTTCCAAACAGTTTTCAATGATCTTATAATGCATCCAAAATTACTTTTCAATCTTCAAGGTTTTCAACATCTTCTTTAAAAGAAGTTGATTTTAATCATAATATTGAAAAAAAATCATTATCAAACTGATAAAGAAGTTGAATCAGATCAACTTAATTCTCCAACTTTATATGATATGGTACCACCCTCATAGAGGCTAGATCAGCAATGTAATATTATCTTATCTATAGAAGAAATGAATTCATGACTAATAAAACCCTTGAAGTCCAAAATTTTCGAAAAGTATTTTAAAAATGTTTTTCTCAAGAAGAAATAGAATCTTACTAGAAAGAATTTGAAGTTTTTCCAGAAGATTTAAGTTTTTATAAGTGGACATATTTCAAAATTTATAATAAAAAACCCACTAAATCAAAAGTTATTCAAAATACAAATTCTTCAAAAGAGATTTGGAAAACACCTAAAGGTGATACTTTTCAAAACTATTCATCCTATTATGCAAGAAATAGTAGTTTCCCAAGAAAATACTGAAATTCTTGCATGCCCTCTCAAAAGAGATCTAGCAGATGATCATATGAATCTGAAGTAGTAGTTAAAGATATCAAGAATATTCAAGCTCATAATAGTTATACTAATGGTGTTCTTCAATCTATGTGTTCTTAGTTAAACATAATTGAATTAAGTTCTGATTCTGAGAAATCTATTTCAAATAAGCATTAGGTTCTTAGGACATAACATTCATCTACGAACCATTACACAAAGTTAAAGAAGTCTGAATTTCACAGATAAATTTCTTAATGAAATTTTACACAAAAACAATCTTCAAAGATTTTTAGGATGTGTCAATTACATAGGTGACTTTATCAAAGAGAAAAAGGATCCTAGGTGCACCACTTTTCAAAAGATTACAAACGAATCCGGACCTCTGGAGTTGCGAGCATACAGTGGCTGTCCAAAATGTCAATAAAGCTATCAAAAGAATTCCTTGTTTGTCAATATTAGATCCCACTACATCATTTATTATTGAAACTAATGCATCAGACATTGATTTTGGTGGTATCCTCAAACAGATTCCAAAGCAGTCTAGTCAAGAACAATTAATCCAATTTTATTCTGGTGTTTGGACTGACCCTCAAAAGAATTATTCTTCCATAAAAAAAATTATCAATTGTTTTACGTATTTCAAAATTTCAAGATAATTTAATAAACAAAAAAATTTATTTTAAAAATAATCTGAAAGTATTAAAAGATGTTTTACAAAAGGATGTAAAAAATCTTGTTTCTAAACAAATATTTGCCAGATGGCAAGCAATAACAAAACTTGAATCTACGTATTCTATTATTTAATTTATTAGAATATAAATTCAATTAAATAATAAATATTGCCATTAATATGCATCAATTATATATATATATATATACACACACATACATACATACACATACATATAAGGATTTTAAAATTTTCTTTCAGATTTCCTCACAAGAGAGTTCTTACAAAAGAGGGAAATATTGAGAAAAGATTAGAGAGTTATTCAAATTAAGAGAAACATTCAAAAAAGAAGATATGGAATCTTCTTCTTCAAAGAAGAATGATAAGAAAAAAATTCAAATTCCAATTTGTTCGATCGATGATTACGTTCAAAATTCATTCAAATGTTCAAAACTTGCAGAGCATAGCTCTTCTACCTCTGAAAAACCACTTTAGTTTTCCAAAACCCCATCATTTCAAACCCCTAAAGAAAACCCATCAAATTTCAGAAAAGCCCTCCAAAAAAGATCTGGAAAATTACCAGATATCAATCCTCCACTGACTTTTCAATATTTTACAAAGCCTGTTCATATGCCTATTTTCGATATGGAAACATCTTGGATTCATAAGTATTTCTCTCTTAACAAATGCTTTCAAAATATTTTCCCATCAACTTTTCAATTCATGCCAAAACATATCAAGAAATCCAGAGCTTATTTTGAATCTCTTTTCAATTATTTTGATTACCAAGAAGCCTAGTTTAATGCATTTTACTTTAGACCAGTTATTCATTCTTGGTTCATACTTGTTCATCAACAATTTCTCCAAAATTTTCAAAATGGTTCGAATATTTTGGACTGAAGAGAATGTTTTAACTAGTCTTACTCTTCAAGGATTCGATCACTTCGAAAAGGAGGCTAAAACCTTTTTAAAGCCTCAAGAAAATCTTTTATTCCAATTTGCTTATAATCTAAAGGTCTCATGGATATTATGTTGGACTATCAGATTGTTCAAAAGCTAGACTCTGAATATCATGTTAAGAAAGTTATTTGGATACTCAAAATTAAATGGTGGTCAAAATTTTATGAAACTAATTGCTGTCCAAAAGTAGTAAATTCTTGGATTTAAGAACAGAGGAATGAAGACATTCCAAAATTATCCAAAAGGAAACTAGACAAAAGTGTCGATTTCCTCATGAAAAAATCATGATTATTGGCTAAGTTCAGCAAATGCAAAACTCCAGAAAAACTGCAATCTATTTCAGAAAGAATTACTTTTCTTGTAGAATCTTCATCAAAGAAATCAGATTCAAAGAACTCAAAAGAAAATTCTTCTAAACAGATTCATCAGATTTTGAACAGAACAATGAAGACATGTGCTTTGGTTTAGAAAATATTGATGAAATAATTGAAGAATAAACTCCTTCAGAATGACTATATAGACCCAGTTATCTTGATAAATTAAAAGAATATAGGGTTCTAAAATCAAAAGATACTCTTTTCAAGATGTGTATGCCACCAAATTGATTATTTTTACACCATTTACAAATTATAAAAAATGGACAAAAAAACTTTAGTAACTTTACTGGAGTAAAAATTCAAAAAGTCGGAAGAAATGAAAAAGTGGTGGTTTAATTGTCAAAAGTTGCTGCAAAAGTTAGTTTAATTTTCAAAAGACGTCAAAAGATTCTCAATTACTTTCAAAAAGTAGACGCTCAAATGTAAAATGTGGTTGTCATCTCAAATCAAAGTGGTTGTTTTTCAAGATTTTTTAACCAAAATTAATTTAGTTCAAGTTTGTCCTTAAGATTTCAAGCATAAAAGAAGATTCAAGATGGAAGCTCTCCTCAAGTGTAATAGACCGGGAGATACTACACTTCAAGAAACTTCTTAAATTATTCTTGTAATTTTTAAGTTTTCTTTAAAAATATTTTCAATTGTAATTTTCAATTTCTACTTTCAATCTTGTAATCTTCAAATATCCATTTTCATATTGTAATTTCAAAATTACTAAACCAACAAATTCATTATTTCCATCAATTTTCCTTCTCCCTAACGTGGGCCCCATTTGGTATTAGAGCCTTAAGAGAGTAGTGTAAGAGAATAGTGTCAAACTATTGTCTACATAGTGTCAATGGTTAGGTCGGTGTAAGGCATGGATGTCTACGAAAGTGTTGGTCAGCTAAGTTGTAGGATTAGGCATTTAGGTGGTCCCGTTGTAGACTTTGCACTGCATCAATTTGCCTGTAACATTATGTTTTCAATAGTAAGATTACTCTTTTCTTACTATTCAATTATGTCTTTTATATCAAACTAGTTTAGTGAGCATAGTGGTTCAACTAGTAGTGAGTATGGAGAATTATTTTCAAAATAATGATGAAAAATTAGATCAAAATCATGCATCTGTGTCGAATGATTTTACTTCAAATGAACTTTAAATAGCTCAAATAGAGCAAAAACTTCAAAATTGGACTATCCCAAAGATAGACAAAAGTTCTATCTATGAGATAGGAAAATTTGATTTTACTCAAAATTATATTATCAAAACGTTAGNCTTCAAAATTGGACTATCCCAAAGATAGACAAAAGTTCTATCTATGAGATAGGAAAATTTGATTTTACTCAAAATTATATTATCAAAACGTTAGAGCAGACTATTCGAATCAAAAATCAAATTGTTCCAATTAATCTTTTTTCAAATGAAGTTATACAAGCTCACATAAAGAAATTTAAATATCTTTAAGTTGGGCTTGCTCCAATTGTAGTCAAAACTTTGTTTAGAGTTGGTCAGACATTCCAATCCTTATAACCTTAAGAGATGAGATTTTTAAGGTTTGAACATTCATTACTATCCATACGTGAGTCTAATCTTGAGAGTGGTCCAGTATTTTCAAATTATTATCCAAAATTATCAATTAGTCTTCAAGATGGAGCTATTCTTAACGTTTTTAATCTTCAAATTCAAAGAAAGAATTTTGATGTTGATGATCGTTCAAAAGCTTTTGAATACTCAACTCGATATTCCAGCCTTCAGATCTTCTCCAAGAGATGAAAGTCTTTTAGTTGAAGTTAATCAACTTCATTCAAATGTTATAATCCCCACACGAATTCCATGGAATCTTCAAGCAAGAGGACTAGAATGTGATTTTGAAAATGCTCAAAACCCAAGACCAACCCTTGTACGAAGAATTCTTGATCAAATTATATCATTTCCTGATGGAAATGTTAAAGTTATTTTTGATAAATCTTCTTCTTCAAACCCTTTCAAAGATCTTATTCATCTAGATATGATAATGGATCTAAAAATACTTTTCAATGTTTAAGGTTTCAACATCTTGTTTAAAAGAAGTTGATTTTAATCATAATATTCCAAAAACTCATTATCAAACTAATAAAGAAGTTGAATCAGATCAACTTGGTTTTCCAACTTTATCTTATATGGCACCGTCCTCATAGAGGTTAGATCAGCAATGTAATGTTATTTCCTTTATCATTGATAGGAGAAATGAATTCATGACTGATAAAACCATTGAAGTCCAAAATTTTCGAAAAGTATTTTAAAAAACAAATTCCCAAGAAAAAATAGAATCTTACTGGGAAGAATTTGAAGCTTTTCTAAAAGATTTAAGTTTTCATGAGTGGGCATATTTCAAAGTTTATAATAAAAAACCTCCTAAATAAAAAGTTATTCAAAATACAAATTATTCAAAAAAGATTTGAAAAACACCTAAAGGTGATACATTTCAAACTGCTCATTCCCCTATGCAAGCGATAGTAGTTTCCCAAAGAAACACTAAAATTCTTGCATCCCCTCTAAAAAGGATATCTAGCGAACGATCAGATGATTCTGAAGTAGTAGCTAAAGATATCAAGAATATTCAAACTCTGAACAATTATACTAATGTTGTTCTCCAATCTATGTGTTTTGAGTTAAACATAATTGAAATAAATTCTGTTTTTGAGAAATCTATTTCAAAATCAATTGATAAAGGAAAAACCCCTGCCAATGCTTTATTCAAACCTCATCCTTCAAACATGATTCCTCAACTTGGAAAATTAGATAATGAGACTCAAGTTTTGAGAGAACTTGTAACTCAATTGTCTAAATTATCATCCCCTTCTCCTTAAACAAATATCAATACAATTGATGAAATTGAATCTCAATTTATTGAAAATGAAAATGAAAATTTTCATATTAATAAATTCAAAGGTTCATATTCAAAAGTTCCTCCATTTTACCCTCAACATACTACTCCTCATTTGGTTTTTGAAGAACAAACAAAATTTCCAATGACTTTTAAAGGTGACCTTGTGGCTGAATTGAATATTGATGGTTTAACAGAGTATTAAATTATTCGACAAATAGAAATTATGTCTATGCGCTGGAAAGCATAAAGAGCAAATATTGTCGATTCCAAAACTGTAACCCTAAATCTATTAATAGGATTCACGGGTCAACTCAAAAATTGGTGGGTTAATTATCTCAGTTCAAAAGAAAAGCAAGAGATAATGAACTCTTCGAATAATGAAACTAGAGAAAGTGACAGCTTCAATATCCTTATATACAGTATAATCAAACGTTTTATCGGAGTACTTGTTGATGTAATGAATCGACAGTCCGAAATCCTTATGAATCTTAGATGTTCAAAACTTTATGATTTTCAGTGGTATAAAGACATATTTTTATCACGTGTATTATTAGCGAAGATTGTGATCAATCTTATCGGAAAGAAATATTTATATTCGAAGCTCTTTGCAGAAAGAGTTAGAACTTCAATAAGAAGTCAATATCAAGAAAATATTCCATATGATTGAACTTACATATAGGGTGATTATTCATTTTATCAATAAAAAAGGTCTTGCACTTTGCAACGATTTTAAACTCAAAGCCAAATTAAAATCACAAAGATCTGAAAGTCGTAAAAAACTCGGATCATTCACTGAACAATATAGCCTTGAGAAAATTATACCTCCTCCTTCAAAATTGAAAAGAAAAAGTTTTCCTTCTTACAAAAGAAGAAAACATTTTCAAAAGGGAAAGAATTTTCAAAAAACCTTTTTATTCAAAAAATTATTCTAAAAATCGATTTTCAAAGAAAAAGTTTTCAAAACCCTCTAATGACACTTGTTGGAAATGCAAGCAGACATGACATTATTCTAATAAATGTCCTATGAAAAGCAAGATTAATAATCTTCAAATAGATGAAGATATTAAGTTTGCACTTCTCAATCTTATCAATTATTCAGAAGAAGAAAATTTTTCTGATTCAGAATTAGAAATGGTTTATCAACATCAAGAAGATTCTGATGTCGAGATTAGTTTTGATTCCTCATCCTCCTCTTTAAAACAGTTTAAAGAAATTTTTGGTTATCATTAAAATATATATACGAGAGAGAGAGAGAGAGAGAGAGAGAGAGAGAGCAGCTGCCTTCCTCTCCTTATTATCCCCTCAGCCGCCAACAATTTTTTGTTTCTTTTGGAGTCCCATTCCCAACTTCATTAATGGGAATTCCTATGCCTTCAAATTCCACCCAATCAAAGAAGTCTAAAGTAATTTAATTTAATTGAAAAGTGGGCACATGCACCTCCAATAGGGGGCCGTCATTTGTCCATTATGGACACCATAATGTACCCCTAGCATTTCCCAATTTAATTTACTCAAGCAAGTTATTAATTCCATTGATTTCCCAGCCATATCAATTTGTAATTTGCTCCGATGACCACCAATATTTTAGATATGCATTTTAGTCCTCAAGTCCATGTCTTTATACAGCCCATGTCCTTTTTTATTTCATTTCAAGTCCTTCAATTTTCAAAGTGTGGAATTAGTCCCCAAACTTTCATCCAATGGCTAATTTATCCTTCTTCCCTTTCCAATTGCTTTGAAATGGGTCCATAATTGAAACGATAGATAATTAACTCGAGTTAAGTAAATTTCAATAATTTGACGACATAAAAACTTAGTAATATGGTCCCAATAAGTGCACAAAATGCACTCATCAAAATTCCTTAATTATTTTTAATGAGATATTTGTTCGGGACTCCGCACTTTGGAAGGGCTTACTGCCCCTCTTCTGACCCCAACAATGACCTTACCATGAGGTTAATCTGCATACTTACTCCGCATAGCGACATTTATTAAATTTCACAACTTAACACCCACATGAATTGAATTCTACTAAATATGTTCATTTACTTGTGCAATTAATGAGATTTTCATTTTTTGCCTTTCCTTTAGAATATTCTCCATCCTTACTAGCCTTAGTTGTATATGATGATCTAGTACTTTAAATAACACTGCTAGAATTCCTGAGGGTCAAACGAGTGGTAAATTGAAGCAGTCAAAACATATTAAAACAACAGAAAAAATATAATTCTTCCAACCTTGGATTGACTAGTCTTTGGAGTTCGGAGAAATTGTGCTAAAGAAATACATTAAATATAGTTGTAATAGGCTTTCGATTGGAATTTTGATTCTGTAAGTAGTTAAGTCGAGGACTAAAACTGGTATAGAGATCATATCATTGTAGTAAAAATCGATATTTAATCAAAAGTTCTTTTTCAACCGTTGACAAGTGGTGCCAACTTGCTCGTGACATATTCTCTCCCTTTTTCTTAAGTATTCCTGCTCTTTTACTCTTGTAAAAAAATTATGTTTAAGGACCACATATTGACTAGGTGAATTATATTTAAGGGCCTCATAATAATTAGTCACATAGGACCCAAAGTTCTTGGGACCGGCCTTGTGCTATCCTAATACCTAAAGGCGTAAAGTCCATAATACTAGTGAGAAAATGAATTTGTACAACATACAGCACAAATTTGTACTCACTATGAAGAGATAAATTTCCTTGTGGAGGATGCACAATTAGATCTCTTGCTAGCATAACAACATTAAAACCAGATTATGTCTAATAAAAGTGATTATAACCAACTTATGGGGCGTGTTTGATAATAATACCTATATAAAATTCTTTAAGGATTTAATATGCTCATAGCATATAATTTAGGTCCTGAGAAAGGGATCTGTATATGGATTGCAATTTTATGCTTTATGATTTTATTAGTAAAATTTTCTTGGAAACAAGGGTGTGAATGACCCTGTTTTCCATTAAAACTCAAGATTTATCAATATACTTATATATGTTGATAATTTGTAACATGATTGAAACTCTAGAAGAGTTCAACTTCAAATGTGAAAAATTCATTAAGAAGGAATTTCAAATAAAACATATTAAAAAACTTTTGTCTTGGCCTTGAGGTCGAGCATTTACTTGATGTAATTCTTGTTCATGAGTTATCTTATACAGAAAAGATCATAGAAATGATTCTATATGAAAACTGTTTATCCGTTGAGTAACCCAATAGATGCTAGTTCACCTAATGAGAAAAATGTCTCTTTTAAGTTTTGAGATGACAATGAAGAAACTCGGTGGTCCTGAAAAAACAAAACTTCGTATAATAAGTATTCGAGTTCACATATCACTTGCAGTGAATTTATTAGCAAGATATAACTCTTATATAATACAAAGAGTTGGAATGGAGTTAAACATGTGATCTAGTTACCCACAATGCTATTTTTATATCATGGACATCTACAAAACATAACTTGGCTGTCACTCTCAATAAAGCAGGTGGAGAATGCATATGGCTTAGGTCAATGATCCATCATGTTCAAGAGGCTTGGTTTATCTTCTGACCAAGAAACTCCAACAATACTATATGAAGATAATATTGCACGAATAACTTAATACGGAAGAGAATAGAAGAGGGAAGCTGAACTGGAAATATTCTCATTCCTTCCAATCGTGATTTACAAGCTATATAAACAGAAGTTAGTTACAATAATACAGCTGGATAAGGCCACCTATGCTACAGCTGTCCAAAATCTATTTACAACTATTTACACCTAAAACTCCCTCTCAAGATGGACTGTAAATATCCTTTACAGACATCTTGGAAAGAAGTGGAAATAACAAAGAAGAAGGCAAAGGTTTAGTAAAGACATCAGCCAACTGATGTTGAGAACGAATGGGCATGAGCCTGATAGATCCATTAGCAACCTTGTCCTGGACAAAATGACAATCAACATCTATGTGTTTAGTCCTTTCATGGATGGATTAGAGGCTATATGAACTGCAGCTTGATTAACACAAAAGAGAAGGGCAGGAGATGAAACATTAACTTGAAAATCCTTCAACAATTGACGTATCCAAACTAACTCACTTGCATTAGCAGCCAAGACCCTGTATTCAGCTTCAGCAGAGGACCTAGAGACTGTAGACTGTTTCTTTGATTTCCATGAAACCAAAGAGTCACCGATGAAAATGCAAAAGCCTATAACTGACTTCCGAGAATCCAAGCAAGATGCCTAATCCGAATCAGAAAAAGCTTTCAAATTGAGAGAAGAAGGAGTAGCATCAGAAAAAGCACGAATCTGGAAGGATGAAGAAGAAGGGAAAAATAACCCCTGTCCAGGATGAGACTTGAGATAACGAAGAAGGTGGTGAGCTGCCTTGAGATGAGGCACTCGAGGCTTGGCCAAAAATTGGCTTAATTTGTGTACAGTAAATGTAATATCAGGTCTGGACAAAGTCAAGTAGAGAAGGCGACCAATGAGACGTCTATATTGAGATATTTCAGTCAATAAATCACCATTATCAGCACTCAAAGAAACTTTAGGATCCATTGGTAAATTGGCAGGTTTACAGGCAAGATAACCTGTGTCTCCCAGCAACTGAAGAGTGTAATGACGCTGAGAAAGAACAACTCCTTTACTAGACTTGGCAATTTCAAGACCAAGGAAGTATTTTAAAGACCCCAAATCCTTTTAAACTGATCATTAAGAAAGCTTTTCAAGGAATCAATGACCTGAGTATTAGGTCCAGTGATGATAATATCATCAACATAGACCAGTAAAGAAACAAAGAAAAATCTGTAACCTTTGTGAACAAAGAATAATCAGATTTGGATTGAGTAAAACCAAATCGAATAAGGGCCTGAGAAAATTTTGAATACCATTGTCAGGAAGCCTGTTTTAAACCATAAATGGATTTGTGAAGCCGACAAACAAGCTTGTCCCTTTTAGATATGATCTCCCCCTTGCTGCCATATCCAAGAGGAACATCCATATATACTTCTTCAAAGAGATCATCATTAAGAAACACATTATTCACATCCAACTGGACTAAATTCCAATGTTAACTAGCAGTAAGAGCCAAAAGAACTTTGATAGTAAAAGTTTGGCTACTGGGAAAAAAGTTTCAATGAAGTCAAGCCCTTCCCGCTGAGTATTGCCTTTAGAAACTAAACGGGCTCAATACCTTTCAACAGAGCCATCAGATTTGTATTTAATCTTATAAATCCAGTTACAACCAATGAAATGCTTGTCTTTGGGATGAACAGTGAAGGACCAAGTATTATTGGCCTCTATAGCATTGAACTCAGCTTGCATTGCATCTCGCCAATGCTGAAATATGACAGCTTGATGGAAAAACTGAAGGTCAAAATGAGAAGAAACAGTCAAGACAAAAGCTTTATGAGAGGCTGATAAAGAATTATAAGATAAAAACTTGGATAAATGATAAGAAGAGGTCGAATCTGGTAATGTTTTATGAGAAACTAGACTGCAATGATAGTCTCGGAGATATGATGGAGGCTTAACATGGCCTGTGGATTCTCTAGCAGGTATAACTGCAGAAGCTACAGGTGTATCAGGTAAGGGAGCAACATGAACATCCTGAACAGAATCAGGAGGATCAAATCCTTCTTGAGTGACAGAAGAAGAAGGAGAAACAAAATGAGCTGGAGGAACGTCAAAACCAGAATGAGGCAAGACCAGATCAGGAAAAGGATCATTTAAATTTTCAGAAGAGACCAAAGTATGAAAAGGAAAGACATCCTCATGAAAGATAACATCTCGAGAAATAAAGGTTTGTTTGGTTTGGATATCATAGAGCTTATATCTTTTAATACCAGATGGATAACCAAGAAAAACACACATTCGTGCTCTAGGCTGAAACTTAGTCCTATGAGCAGAGAGAGTAGATGCAAAAGCTAAGCACCCAAAAACCCTGAAGATAAAGTAATCTGCAGGAGATTGGTAGAGAAGTTCATAAGGAGTCTCATTTTGAATCAATGGAGAAGGTGTCCGATTAATAAGAAAAGTGGCTGTGAGAACACACTCAGTCCAAAAATCAAATGGAATTCTAGACTGAAAATACAAAGCCCGAGCAACATTAAGAAGGTGTTGATGTTTCCGTTCCACCACAGAATTCTGTTGTGGCCTTTCCACACAAGAAAATTGATGAAGAACACCCTTAGGAATGAAAAAACTCAGTGAACTGCAACTCAGGAGCATTATCAGATCTAAAGATCTTGATTTTGGCATTAAATTGAGTGTCAATCATGTTAAAAAATCTTGGTATAATAGTACTAACATCATATTTCTGTTTAAGCAAGAAAAGCCATGTAAAACGAGTGCAGTCATCAACCAAAGTGAGAAAATATCTATAACCAGATTGAGATGAGACATGATAAGGCCCCCAAACATGACAATGTATCAAATCAAAAGGACTTTTAGCCATATGATTATTAGAAACAAAAGAAAGTCTTCGCTGTTTAGCCTCAGCCTTATTGTATTTGATAGAATCAAAGTGTAAATGGCTTCTCAAACAATCAAGCCTCTTAAAGGACAAATCACCTAATCTATTGTGCCAAACTCGAGCAGAAACAGAGTTGACATAAGCAATAGACTGGGATTTCAAAGTAGTAGTATCAAGAACATACAAGTCTTCAAGCTTATCACCCTTGCCAATCGTCTTCTTTCTGTAGATTTCCTGAATAACAAAGCAATCAGGAAAGAAATTTACTGTAAATTGTGATCCTTTTAGTAAGAGAACTGACTGACATCAAGTTGAACTTGAATTGAGGAACATAAAGAACATCCTTGAGAATGAGGTTATCACAAAGCTTGATATCACCAGAAAAAGCAACAGCTATTTGGGTATGATTAGGTAAAGTAACAGTAGAGTGCTGAATGGCTCTCATTGTAATGAAAATATTAGCATTTGAACAAATATGCCTAGTAGCCCCTGAATCAACTATCCAAAAACATGTAGATGAGAAGATTTGGCTCAAAGAAACTGAAAACATATACCTGAGAATAGGTACTAGCAGCTGAAGATTCTTGATGATTAATGGAACTAGCAGAAGCAGTCAAATGAGTGGACAACATGGACATTAACTGTTGATATTGATTAGAATTGTGATTTTGAATAAAATTCCCAACATTAGCCTCGGGGGACAAACATATGAAGATGGCTGACTGGCGACTTGATTTACAGCAGCTTGGTTGGTAGAATAAGAGTGATTATCCTTTTTTAGTGGTTGAAAACCTGGTGGATAACCATGGATCTTATAACACTTATCAACAGAGTGACCATACCATGGTATTGGCAATGTGTGCAAAAAGGTCTCTTTTTCTTCTGTCCTTTATAAGTTCCTGAATTACGAGGATTAGAATAGTAATTTCCTCTATCACCAGATCTTTTAGGATCATTATTCTTAACAACAAAGGCCATAGTATTGGTGAAATCAGAGGAAGAATTGATGTTTGTACCAACTTTCCTTTGATGCTCTTCTTGAGAAATAAGAGCAAACACTTTGTTTATGGGAGGTAAAGGGTCCATAAGGAGAAGCTGGCCTTGGATTTGAGAAAAAGAGTCATGTAATCCCATGAGAAATGACATTATGTACTCCATTTGATAATGAAAATTCAATTGTTTAACACCTCTACAGGTGCATTCGAGTACAACTAGGCCTGTAACTGCTCAATTCTTCCCATATGGATATAAGCTTGGTAAAGTAAACATTAATAGAGTTTTGATTCTGAACGTGATTCATCAATTCTCTACGTAATTGGGAAATTCTAGGACCATTGCTTTGCTGAAACCGATCCTTAAGATCAAGCCATATTTCAGAAGCAGAATCGGAAAAGATAATGCTAGCAGATATCTCCTTAGAAACAGAATTCAGAATCCATGAAATCACAATATTATTGTTTCTAATCCAAGAACTAAGAAGATTTGGATTAGTACCTTCTGGTTTAGGAATCGAACCATCTATGAATCCAAGTTTGTTCTTAACAGTGAGAGCAATCAACATTGCCCAACTCCAAGAGGTATAGTTGTCTCAGATCAATGGTTGAGAAACAAGAACAAGACCCGGACTATCTGAATGATGAAGAAAATAAGGATTTGAAGGATTATCAATGATGGAATTACCATTGGACGTCTTCAAGTTTTCCGATCCCGGAGTCTCCATGGAAATCAAGAGAGGAAGTGAGGAAGAACTTCTGGAGATTTTAGAGAATGATCTAAAAATCTCGAGAAACAGAGTAGAGGAACTTCTGCTCTGATACCATAATACGGAAGAGAATAGAAGAGGAAGCTGAACTGGAAATATTCTCATTCCTTCCAATCATGATTTACAAGCTATATAAACAGAAGTTAGTTACAATAATACAGCTGGATAAGGCCACCTATGCTATAGCTGTCCAAAAGCTATTTACAACTATTTACACCTAAAATAACTCAACTACAAAGGAGGATTTATTAATGGAGATAGGACACAAGGTATTTCATCAAATTCTATGTTACACATGACCTTACTAAAAGAGACGATATTGATATTCGAAAAATCCATTCAAAATATAATCCAGCAGACTTGTTCACAGAAGCATTATGGGAAATCGGCTCACAATATCGAAGTGTTTAGATTTAGAGATCTCAAGTGATGTTAATTTCCATGGAGAGAGTAAAATACTTGCTGCATT